>WWET01001936.1:251018-281360 GCA_011038615.1 Limnodynastes dumerilii | reverse complement strand
GGAACGAGGTTTTCCCCACACTGCTGTTCCCAATTATCAGCAGTTTGAACATGTAGTCAAAGTTTTGGTCAGAAACATCTCTGTGTCCGTACCTTGCGTCTGTGGCAGAGGCCATCTGGAACATAGGAAGGGGGGCAGAGGCGTTAGTTAGACTATTAGGGGTCCCCTACTATGTATTGAGAAAGAGTTAGGTTGTAATGAGCAGAGATGGGCTTTAGAATGTTACTGGTGCATATCAGAGCATTCCACTAGATGGGTGCAGCGTAACACATGAGTGAGAAGAATGTGTCATACAAGTACACTCAGGAGCACTTTCACAACTGCTGCAGGAAATTGTTGTCATACCTCATTCATTCTTCAATCACATGTAAATACAGAGGATTGTGACTTTTGTTGGAGGGGGGGCTGAGGATCTGTCATTTATTGGTTGGGCAAGAAAATGTTCTAAAAGCAGCTTTTTGCATCGGACGAACATCTTTCTGGAGCTTAAAACATGCAAATCAGAGTCAGACACTGGAGGAGGGTTCTGCGGCCTAGAGCCTGCAATGACCGCAAAGTATATATTTATTTTGGAATTCAGAGTATTTTTATTGAGCATTTACATATTTTGGTATAACAACAAACAACCAAGTCACATAACTTGTGACTCGGAGACATCTGAATTAACATTTTGTGTGAATACTACGATGCATAATTTTACAAAATAGGGTATCAAGAATTGCTTGTTCAAGAATAGCAGATTGCAAATTACAGTAATGTGTGAAAGTATTTACCAAGACACAGAGCTTCCAACATGACCCATTCCATTAGGTACAATTTAATCCGCTCCTGAGCTTCCAACTGTCACTCACCTGGTTTAATTAATTAACTGATATATTAAAAACAATTTGCTTCTTCAACAAAGGTGGTTACCATAGTAACTGACCGTTGGAAACTGAGGAGTAGAGTATTTCGTACCGGGTTTTCATTTATAGCCACATTATAATATTATAAAGTATATATTTACACTATGAAACATGGAAGGGGTCATGAACATGTCAGGTCAATTGTTGGAATGGCTCCAATTGCATGAAAATTACTATATGGAAAAATCCTGGTAGAATAACAGTTAAACAGTGTTATAGTTATTAGTACAAATATTGACATTTACACAACCATGGCTGCTGTAAAACACCGAACTAGACATTTAGGACCAGATGTAAGCACGCTGTATAACAGGGTTACCGACTTTTGACAGCTTCCCTGAGAGATCCCAGAGGGAAGCTAGAAATGGTGGCGGAGGCGGGGCTTAATGACGCAAGTTATGCAAATCGCATCATTAAGCCCCGCCCCTGACTCATACTTACCCATTTTTTTTGCAGAAATAGTGATCGGGACGAAGATTGATGGTGCAAATTGCGTCATTAAGTCACTCCCTGGCCCTAGCAACACTAGTATACTAGTGTTGCTAGGCAGGGGGCAGGACTTGAGGCTGTGGTTTCCATGAAACCACGGGCCTCAAGTCTCTTGCAGGAGATTTGCCGGCTCTCCCGGGATACCGAGAGAACTGCCCAAATTTCGGGAGAGTCAGCAACCTTCCTGTATAAGCAGAGCTCCTCTGCAGCGAAAGCGATGTTACACAGTGTGGCCCTGATTCAGACTTAAGAAGGAGTTTGAAATTAAGGTCCGGATTCACAGTTCCGTAGTTTTCGTCTGACGTACGTTGTTTTAAAAATTGAGCTACTACACGTGCGTAGTAGCTTATTTACACTATCTACGTACCATTTCTGTACATAGATTGCATGAGTGTGGTCTAAAGACGTAACTGTGAATCCGGACCTAAGAGAGGAAAGTTACTCCTGGGCTAAACCATGTTGATTGCAGGGGAGTCAAGGTAATTGTATTCTTTGCATGCAGGGAGATATCTTTGAATTGCTTACTGCACACAGATACTGACCAGCTTTACTATCACACTGTTATTTAGACTTGGGATAGGAAACATCACCTCTCAACTCTAATACTGTCGGCAACAGAGGAAATATGACTCCCCTGCAATCAACATGGTTTAGCCCAGGAGTAACTTTCCTCCTTAATATTAAGCTCCTTCTTAAGTCTGAATCAGGCCTTGTGATCCTAAATTTTGTGTGTGCGAGGGTACTTCACTCCCCTTACGCGTATGGCATTTCCGTGCCCTGGACAGTACCTTCACATTTACACTGCCGCTCCACATGGGGCTGGTGCATAATGAAGGTTGTATCACTGATAGGAATGATCAGCACATGGAATAGGTTGGGTACCTATTTCCACCCGTTCCCAACAGCGACATCCTGCGGTGGGCTGAGGTTAGGGTTAGGCCTTGAGAAGAGACAGTTAGGGTTAGGCATCAAAAAGGGAGGGTTTGGGTTAGAGTTTTAATGGAAGGTTAGGGTTAGGCTGCGGGATATGGATGGTTATGGTTAAGGCTCAATAAGGGGAAAGTTAAGGTTAGGCTGCGGGAAACGGAGGATTAGGGTAAGGCTTCAAGAAGGGAGGGTTAGGGTTAGAGCTTAAACAGAAGGTTAAGATTAGGCTGCAGGACATATATGGTTATGGTTATTTACGCTATCTACGTACCATTTCTGTACGTAGATTGCGTAAGCACGATATAAAGACCACATTGTGAATCCGGACCGCAATTATTAAAAAAATCTAGAAATGTTCATGTAACACTTGTTTGCAGATAGAATTTTTGTTTCAGGGATCAAGGAAGCGATAAAAAAAAAAAAGACATCAATTTGTGTTTTACTCTGAAGGAATCAAATTATTCATCAAGTTCTAGAAATGACATGTTGATTAGAGCGGGAATCTCCATAGAAATAGAGCTCATGAATATCGTTAGCTGGACAATCAAGAAACTTAGAAGCTCATTAATGAGGCTGCTGTTTTTATTAAATGACAACAGAATTGCTACATTGACTACGCATGCTTAGTAGCTCAATTCTTAAAACAACGTATGTAAGATGAAAACTACGTCACTGTGAATCCGGACCACCATGGCTAGATTATCTTTTAGGGATTTAAATAAAGAATATTCTTATACTGGAACAGGTACAATGGTGAATGTTCCTATTCTGACAAGTTAGCTTTTCCCAATGCCAAACTGTACTCTACTCCAAGAGAACAGTTAAGGTTAGACTGCTAGAAAGTGATTGTTAAGGTTAAGCTGCGGGAAGGAGATGGTTAAGGTTAGGGGGAACGATAATAGTACCTGTTCGGGAGGGGATGGTTAGGGATGGGCTTAGGGGACAGTTAAAGCTAGGTTGCCAGAAGGGGGCTGATTCAGGTTAGCCTGTGGGACAGGGGATGGTTAGAGTTAGGGAATGGTTAAGATTAGGCTGCAGAATGGGAGTGGTTAAGGTTAGGGGGACGATAATAGTACAAGTTCGGAAGGGGATGTTTAGGGATGGGCTTAGAAGACAGTTAAGGCTAGGTTGCCAGAAGGGGCGGATTCGGGTTAGCCTGTGGGACAAGGGTTGGTTAGAGTTAGGGAATGGTTAAGGCAGGGTTGCCGACTCTCCCGGAATATCCGGGAGACTCCCAAAATTTGGGCAGTTCTCCCGGTATCCCGGGAGAGCTGGCAAAGCTCCCGCAAGCCCCACCAGCCAGCTGAAACGGTAGGGAATACAGGAGTGACTGACAGGGGGTGGGGCTTAATGATGTGATTTGCATAAATCGCATCATTAAGCCCTGTCCCTTGCAGAAATCAATGGCTTCCCTCTGGGTTCTCCCGGAGGGAAGCTCTAAAAAGTCGGCAACCCTGGGTTAAGGTTAGGCTGCAGAATGGGAGTGGTTAAGGTTAGGGGGTGATAATAGTACCTGTTGTTGTTGTTCTCAAGGGCTACTAACAATACATGTTTTCTAGGTCTCCTTGCTGGAGTATAGGGGTGTTCATTACTAACTGACTGGGAATCCGACATCGGATCAGTCTTACAAACATATTCGTTTATGAGTGTGTTTTGCCATTCCAATGTCCCGAATTTCGACAGTTATCATTCTGGCACTAAAATATGTACTCGTGACACCTGTCTAATAAAATAGTATAATGCCGACATGTTTGAAAGTGTGCAGCGCCCCTATGGGGGAAAGATCAAGCTCCCAAAGTAAACTAGTAACGGTAACAAAAAAACACAAGGCCGCGTTTCTATTAAAATATATGAAATGTGTGCAAGTGTATATATAAATGAAGAGGTGCAGCCAAAGCCCACAATAACCACTGCGTAAATGCAAGGAAAGAAAAAAACAAGTCCGGTGCTCCATACCAAACATTATATATTACTATGTGTCAGCACATACATAATAAGGAGGTTTACTTAGCTATATTTGGTTAATCTCACCTGCCCAGCATCAAAGCACCTTCTGTAGGTGTGTCCCTATATGTTTGCAATATGTGTGTGCAGGATGTCTTTGGTAATTTCCAGTTACAGGACTTCTCCCGTGCTGCATCCACTATGTGGAACAACCTTCCTGATCTATTAAGACTATCCATTACTCTCCAAACTGTCAAGCTCACCCATAAATTTAATTTATTCATACAAGCTCACCAAATTCCTCAACCTACATTTTTCTACCCTATTTACAACAATTTTGCTGTTTGGTTTTCATTTATGTTATATGATTAACACAAAATTACTCAACGTACTAACACTGCTATGTGACAGGATCATACAGAGCACTGAGCACGGTTACCATACACCCTGTCTCTCTCCATAGTAATATCCCCTCAGTCCTGGTAGTAACACTGCTGTGCAACTGATCATACACATCACTGAACACTTTTACCGTACAACCTGGCTCAATTGTGTGATATAGAGCACTTCCCCTTATGTATCAATCCCCAATGTCCTATAGAGTGTAAGCTTGCAGACAGGACCCTCTTACCCACCCAGTCTGTCTGTTATCACCCAGTCATGTTATAATGACTGAAAAAAATGGAAAAGCGCTACGTAATCTGATTGCGCTAATAAATAATTTGTTTATTGCAAGCTGCATTTTCTGATAACGTATACAAATGGTTACCTTGTTTATTAATGAAAAGTGCCACTTCTATTCCTGTGTTTTCACCTTTTCGCATCCACTGCTTAAAGGTCACTTGTCTAAGCACAAAATGCGTCCAGCCATAGCAGTTGTCATGCCAATGATGGGACCAGATCCGGCTGCTTTGTCACATCAGACACTTGCAAAACTGTAATTCATGGCATAGACCATAGCAGCCTCCTCTCTCCTGTATCTCACCCCAACAGCACCGCAAAGACGCCTGCGAGTTATGAGTCTACCTAAGCGGAAGCTAAAACCCCAGTAATTCCTACAAACAGATGATCAGTAGCTTGAGAAATAAGGAGAGCGTGCAAGTGTCTGAATAAGAGTTTCCTAATTGTTTATTTTCACAATATCCTCTGCGTTGTACAATGTGATGCTTAAAGTGAACTTGTGTAATGCAGACATGGGCAGCGGACACAACCAGTATTTATGCAGTCTGTTGCTTCACTGGGATAGAGTGACATCACTGAAGGGTGAGGTACAAATCCATCCATCAGTCCCGGCAGCCTCCTCCTGATGACACCCCTGAGTAGATGGCGGCAGGATGCAGTTGCCGGCAGCATTCAGCTGTATCATTGTTCAAAAACAACTGAAAACAGAAAATTGCTATTGGGAACAGGAATCTATTTCCCCATTCCCAATAGCTACTGGATGTGGAGAGTAATAGGTTAGGGCAGTGATGGCTAACCTGTGACACTCCAGGTATTGTGAAACTACGAATCCCAGCATGCCTTGACTGCAAAAGCATAGCGGATACCTGACAAAGCATGATGGGAAGTGTAGTTTCACAACACCTGGAGTGTCACAGGTTAGCCATCACTGCCCTAACCTATTACTCTCCACATCCAGTAGCTATTGGGAATGGGGAAATAGATTCCTGTTCCCAATAGCAATTTTCTGTTTTCAGTTGTTTTTGAACAATGATACAGCTGAATGCTGCCGGCAACTGCATCCTGCCGCCATCTACTCAGGGGTGTCATCAGGAGGAGGCTGCCGGGACTGATGGATGGATTTGTACCTCACCCTTCAGTGATGTCACTCTATCCCAGTGAAGCAACAGACTGCATAAATACTGGTTGTGTCCGCTGCCCATGTCTGCATTACACAAGTTCACTTTAAGCATCACATTGTACAACGCAGAGGATATTGTGAAAATAAACAATTAGGGCTAGGGTTAGGCGGTGGGGCATGGAGGGCTAGGGTTAGGCTGTGGGGCATGGAGGGCTAGGTTTAGGCTGCGGGGCATGGAGGTCTAGGGTTAGGCTGCGGGGCATGGATGGCTAGGGTTAGGCTGCGCATTAGAGTCGCATCACCATCGCTCCATTATACAATGGAGACTAATTGCCAGCAATCTAAATTCAGCTGCTGTATGATGGTATCTCGGGAAATAAAACATTGTACCAGCAAAGCACATCCACTGGCGACACACATCTCTCTATTACATGGATATTATACAAGGAGCCAGTAGCATCACTATTGAGAAGTCTGGCTTTCTCTAGTATAGCAGTGAGAGCATGGTCAGACATATTACACTAGGCACACCTCGGGGGGACATGACAGGCCCCCAATCCAGCAGGGCAGCATTAAATGAAATAGAAAAGACAGAGGCAATAATTAAAATGAGCCAGAGGGGAACAACTGGTAACATTCATGTCTGCTGCCCGGGCTGTGTCCTCTCATGACCTGTTCATAGCATAGCTCCTGGTCTCTCGGATTTTGATGCAAGACATACATTTTCCCTGACAATATCTGACAACAGTGCCCAGTAATGGGTAACCGCGGGCCCTAGGGCCACAGGCAGAACTCAGGGCCATCACCTGCAGCCCCCAGCTTCTTTCTGAATCAATGCCAGGTTTGTATGAAATAACTCATGTGTGGTACTTTACATTGTGAAAGGACATGGCATGCTGTGTTTTAAGAAGTCCATCACTTGGCTAATAATAAAAAAATGGAATTATACCAATTCTCTAGATCTGATCCATAAAAAAAGAGATTCTTATGTTCTCAACAAGCAGTTCTTGCCAATTTTTTTCCATGCAAACTGTATCTCTCTCCTCCACTCTCTCTATCAAGATCTGACTGTCAACTTTTAGTCTGCAGATTATATATAAGCATAAGTGTTGCGAGTCCCCATATAGAATACTGTCATTACAAGGTAGGGACAGCTGAAAGTTGCTTTTTACCATTTAGGGTTAGGCTGCAGGGGAGAGGGACTTAGGGTTAGGCTGTGGGGGGGACTTAGGGTTAGGCTGCGGATGGGAGACCTAGGCTTAGGGTTAGGGATTGGGGTTACTTACCTTTCGGAGCACCGTGTTTGGTGCTCCAGGGTTCGATTGTTATGCCTCTTACAGGCATAAGCAATCGTTTGCCCAGCCAGTTCGGAATTGGCTGGGAGTGAACGGCCCTATAAAAAAAATACGGGGACCCACACTCAAGCATCAAGACTCAAATAAAATTTTAAAATCCTATCTTTAGTTAACCATGCACTAGAGTGATTATTGCTCCAAGCATATAGGTGTGTGGTAATTGGGACGATTTTCCTCGCGCCTTTCCTGCTGGGACCTATATCCTGTCTGAAGAGGAAGGGCTGCAAAGATTGACAGGAGGCCCGTGCCCATCTGTCTGACTCCATTCTTGCAGAATGCAGAGCTTTAATTACAGTATTACTGCTGTACTTGTCAGTAATTATGGAGTCAGACAGATGAGGAAATTCTGGCCAGGAAGTGGAGGTCACTTGGCCGCACACGACAAGATATTGGGACTTTCTGCCAATAATAGTCTAGTGCGCCAAGCAATAAAATTATTGGATCCTAGCATTTCTGGACCGATTATTGGGAGTTTTAGAAATCCACCCTGCCCACACAATAGAGCGATAATAGGTCCAATCACCTGATAACTGGAAGGTTGGACTAATGATCGCTCTAGTCTAGTGTATGGCCAGCTTTAACCCTTTTGCGTTTCCACACCCTTTCTCCACATACACACAGTGAATGGCTGTCAGCACTCTATTTGGTGGATAGCTCCCACCATCCACCAATAAGCATGTTGACAGCCCTTCACTGTCTGGCTGCTGGCTGGGAAGCAGGTAGAGAACGGTGCCCAGGTGCCCTGAGAGTGTATGTAATCCATAATCAGAGAAGCAGGGGGACAGCTTTCTTTGCCCGTCTCACAGTTGGTAGCCCTATCCACAGAGCGAGCAGCCACACACTAATGTACATGGAGTCTGGCTCTGGAGAAAACAGCCTGGCCTGACCAGCCCACCCCTGCTCTTTATGGGCTGGATCCAGACTTAAGTGCTTTAAATTACTCCTGGGCTAAACCATGTTGATTGCAGGGGGAGTCATATTTCATCTGTTGCAAACAGTATTAGAGTTGAGAGGTGATGTTTCCTATCCCAAGTCTAAATAACAGTGTGATAGTAAAGCTGGTCAGTATCTGTGTGCAGTAACCAATTTAAAGATATATCCCTGCATACAAAGAATACAATTTACTTGACTCCCCCTGCAATCAACATGGTTTAGCCCAGGAGTAATTAATTTCAAGCAATTATTGACATATTTTTCTCACAACGTCTCCTCCTTCTTGTGTGTTTACATACCCACTTCATGTATGTATGTACCTACTAAACCCTACACGGCAATTCTTTCAGAATAAAAGCTGTCTAAACATGTAAAAGAAAAAAAAGTCAATTAAAGATCCCCCATAAAAACGCATACAATAGAACATACAGCGACTCCCAATTATTATTACTTGATAATATACCAGCAATGCATTTGTAAAATCATCAGTGTGTAAGTTATAAATTATAACTGTATATAATGATATCCTACATGACATCATACAAATGGGTCTATTCACAAAGATCATTTTCATGCGATAATGCGCATTTTCATGTGAAAATGGACAATAAGACATGAAAATAAAATTTTTCTTATTTACAAACCATGGATGAGTCAAGTAAATATCGGGTCTCTCCTCCGGTCGTTTTTTTTCAGACTGGGCCGGCGCTTCGTTATATATTTATTAACCCTCGGAGCAGAGTTTTACACTCAGGGGTGGAAAAAGGGGGCATATATGGGGAGATTTTTTTAAAAAAATACTAATTAAAAAGAAACAACAGAATACTTAACTTACCTGACCGGGAGACGCGTCAGCCTGCAGATACCGGTCCCAACATGAAGACCCTGCACATGCACAGTGTTTCTCATGTCAGGACTTCAGTTTTCAGGACTCTGTTCAAGCTTCACTTGAATGATAGATCCTGTGATGACCTCGCAGATCATCGCAGGACCTCACCGGAGGGGTAAGTATTAATAAATTATATGAACGAGGCAGCCAGGCTCGCTGCGAGGAGAAGCGAGTCTGGTTCAGCAATGTATTAAAAATACAATAGGGCTAAGAACGGCCCTATTTCATTAGGTTTCGAACTGGCTGGGGTATCGATTTCTTATGCCTTAATGAGGCATAGCAATCGATCCCCGGAACTCCGATAGGCAAGTGTAAAACTTTACCCCAACCCTTTCCCTAATTCTAACCCTAACCCTCCCCTTCCATTATCCTAACCCTCCCTTCTCCCTAGCCTGATCCTAACACCCCCTTCTCTATAGCCTAACCCTAAGACCCCCCCTCCCCGCAGCCTGACCCTAACCCTCTCTTACTTAGAGCTTAACCCTAACCCCCTTCCTAACACTAAAAGTCCCCAGGAGAGGTTATTCACCTCTTCGGAGCTGTCAGCGGCGCGTTCGGCGAAAATGAATGGGTGAGTATACTCACCTATTCATAAGAAAAAATGTGAAAATGCCTGCCTATTTGAAATAGACACAGCCGAAAAAAAGGAACTTTCAGCTGTCTCTATTTATAAAAGCAGCCCTTCGGAGTGGGGACTGCAACTGAGTAAATAGACCCCTATATTCTGCACCACAGTAGAGAAGGCTAAACAGAATGACAAAAAAAAAAAATAGTCACGGGAAGCTAAACTGAGGTAATGACTACTTAACCAGCAGCAGGCTACAAATAAATCCAACGCTACAGACGACAGATGGAGGTTCAGAACGCTCCCCAGCTAATCACCCGCAGGAAGTACCTGATCAGCATTTGTAGACGGTCATGAATCCATTATCCTGTGTATCAGTTTATTTACACATCTGCATCTCCTGTTTTACACCTACTACCCCCATTCTCTCTGTATTGCTCTTTTTTATTGCCCAAATAAAAGTGGACAAAATTAATAATTAAGAGCCTAGTAGGGGATCAGGTATCCGATGCCCACTGCTGCTGCGCTCAGTAGAATCCAACCCTGGATCCGACTATTATTTTAATGGGGGTGGGTAATGCGACTAGTCACATGAGCGTCACGCTGCTGCCATAGCAACGCATACACAGTATGTGACCAACAGTGCTTGTGGCTCTTTTGTATATGGGAACTTTATTACCAGGACATTTTTTAGAAACTGGCTATACAATGTCCGAGTAATAAAGTTTCCATATACAAAAGAACCACAACAATAAGTCTAACCACCATGCGGACTAAATAATGTCCACTGTTATACCGCTGAACGCAGTGATCAGTGTGGCCCTCCCCCGCAGCAAATGACATCATCAGCCACTACCAGTCGTGACTGCTATCAGGGCTGCCCAACCCCCACTGCCCGCCAAGAAAACTTGAATTGCCCACTAGTGGGTGGTAGGGACCAGGTTGACTAACACTGGGCTAGATTTACTAATCTTCCCTAAAGGAAAACTGGAGATGTTGCCCATAGCAACCAATCAGATTCTAGCTCTCACATTCCTATTACATACTAGAGAATGTCACTTACAATCTAACTGGTTGCTATGGGCAACATCTCTATTTTGCCATTTGAGAAGTTTAGTAAATTTAGCCCTTAATGACAGAAGGTAAACAAACCATGAGCTTCCAATCAATCCTATACATTCATCATTCAGTACATCAGACTCAGACATGGCTTGTTTGTTTATTAGTTACCTATGCTATTCCCACAAATGGCTTAAAGTGGTTTCTGGAAAGTGCATCCATGTATGTTAAACATGGCAAATAAAGTCTTAAAAATCCTCTGCCATCAAGAACCATTATATAAGGTAATCTTTGTGTCCATTGACTTTACAGACCCTACCAGATGCCGTCATGCTACTATAAATATTATTAACCCCTCGTAGCCCTGCACGGAGTGAGCAGCTTCCAGGTGGTGATGAAAGAAAACATGAGGCAATTTCCTCAGAGGTTACAGACATAGAGACATAGAGGTGGTGAGGAGTCAGAAAATAAGCGTGTGGTGAAAGAATAAATGATAGGAAAGAATACTATTGTGTCTGCAAGAGATGATAAACAAACTAGATAGATGGTGTCTAGGAGATTAAATAACACAAATAAAGTTCACATGCAAAAACAAAATGACTGGAGAAAGTTTGTGCTGATATAGGAGGGTGGAATGCCTGTACTATAAGGTGGGACTACAAGTTCCTGCATGCCAAGAGGGCATGCTGGGATTTTTAGTTCTAGAGCAGCAGAACTATAAATCAGCATAGGTTTCCTGCTTATGATGCAACTTGAACAACATGTGATAACTAATGTCTTTCTTACCTCGGGCTCCTGATTGGCACCTTCAGGATCCTGTTTCCCCTGGAGACCCAGTTAACCCTTTCCTATAGCTTTTCAGCAGTCTCAAAATAAGTTGCTGCTGTCTTCTTCTTTTTCCTCTTCTGGCTGCTGTCAGCTCCCAGTCCTGCCTCCCTTATCTCCCTAGGCTCTCAGCACCCAGATCTGGCCATGTCTTGTGCACAACTTTCCATTCTGTGTCTGTTTAAATCCCCTTCAAATAATCAGCTCAGGTTTAAAAGGAGCATCTGGGGGTGTGGCTAGCTATCATGACGTCAGAAGGGTGTGTCCAGAGCACCACTTCTTCATCCCAGGGGGGGTGAGAGGAGACATTAACTCCTCCACTGCAAGGAAGTTTCTGCTATGGTGGTAAAACAATTTATTTATCAGCAGTTATTGGCATGCACATAAAATAAATCAGGCAGGTGATAATTGTAAATAGACTATAATACTGAAAGTCAATATAAGGATAAGAAATTTAATCAAAATGATAGAGGGTATTTTAATGCTGGCATTATGCAAAATGGAATTTGCCCAATGGGTATACACCTGTTACCGCTGCAGCATTTTGCACATGTTCTGAGGCTGATCCAGAGGCGCAAGCAAATTGGCAACTGATCTTCTGGGAGAAACAATAGATGGCGGCATGTGGGTGGGGACTGGGGGTGTCATTTATGCAAATTACTATCTGAAGCCCCACCCCCTGTCTAATCAAACCTAACAATCAAAGTGTTACTAAGCATGGGGTGGGACTTGATGTCATCAAGCTTTGTCCTTTCTTAGTAATACTTAGGGAGACACATTAAGGGCCTGATCCAGAACTACGCACTAGCGCCGATCGTATTTACGCTCAGTGTAAATACAATGCACTCCCCCAGACACTCCTCTTGCTCAATCGTAATTTCACCTCCATACGTTTGGCAAACCCTACCTCAACTTTTCCCATCGTAAGTACGTCCGCAATGTTCGTAACAGCCTAACTACACCCATACTGTACGATTTAAATGCATCCCTCCACCTAAATTTCGTAACTGCATCATACTTACGGCTTTCGTAATATAAGCACACCCATTTGTTCGTATTTACGCAAATGTTACAGACGACCTATTTACAACTACAGGCAACACTGAGTTACGACAGGAAGTAGTCACTGGGCGCATGCCAGTTCGTACTTACAGTCGATATTACGCTAACAGCGGGCTTATTTACGCCCGCGGGCATAGTTCAGGATCAGGCCCTAAGTCACTGTCTCAAGCCCAGGGGCCAGATTTGCTAAGCTGTGGGTTTGGAAAAGTGGATATGTTGCCTAAAGCAACCAACGAGATTCTAGCTTTCACTTTCTGATTGCATACTAGAGAATGTCAGCTAGAATTTGATTGGTTGCTATGGGCAACATCTCCACTTTTTCAAACCCGCAGTTTAGTAAATCTGGCCCCAGATCTGGGAGATTTGCTGGTTCTCCCAGGATTCTTGGAGCAATCCCTGTATTTCGTGAATCTCATGGACATCTACTGTCAAGTCTGTACCTAGGGTCTGGTTAGGGGGCAAATAAAAGCCAGTGGCCCCAGATGATCAAGTTACCACCACACACACACACACACACACACACTCAGACCCCAAATAAAAAAATTAAAAAAAACACCCTCCTGCAGTCCTGCACCGTCTCTACATTTTTTCATACTATGAATAGCGTCAGCACTATAATTGGTGGATAGCTCCAGTCATCCACCAATCAACATGCTGACAACCATTCACTGTCTGGCTAAAAGGCAGATAGAGAATGGTTCCGTGTGTAATCCACAATCACAGCAACTGAGGAGCATCTTTTATTGCCAACCTCTCAGCTGGCAGCCCTGTGCGCAGATCGACTGACCACACGCTACATGGAGTGCAAAACCAGGAAGCCTTATTGTAGAACCAAAACAAAAAAAAAGGTCCAGCATCATCATTGAGGTCCTACACTAAGATTTCCCTGACAAAAAACAACAAAAAACAAAGAGGCTCTACTGACTGAATAGAGGTAACAATAAAATACATGTCATTTGTTATTTGTGTTTTATCCCTGTTTAACTAGTGCTTCCTGCTTGATGTAATCAGTAACATGAGGCTCCTAAATTATTACATAAAATGAATTGTTCAAGAGCCACTTAAATCTATTACAAGACCTGAACAAAAAAACCATCATCTCCATATAAGTGGGACTGCGTATTCAGTCAATAAGAGATAATTTTGTGCTAAGCCCGTCACATAGAGGCTCAGATGATGACTTCTCGCTCTTCTCGAAATTACAATAAATTAATTCAGATTTCTATGGGGGTTTTTTCACATTGCATGCAGTTCCGTAAGTATTTATAATGTGTGGGAGCCAAACCTACAAGTAAAATTTGATATTAAATAGTAAGACAAGTTTGGCTTCCATAAACGTGATAAAATTATTCACCAAGACTGTTAGAAAGGAAAAAAAAAAAGTGCAAATGACGCAATTGATAATGATTTGAAATTCGTATGTGTGTATTTGGCAGGACACAAGCTCAATTAGTTCTAAGAACCGAAATCCATATATGGAGCAGGAAAAGATAACAGTTGCAGCAGAAAACCTTTCTCTCTCTGTTGTGCATGTTTGTCACACTATGGATTTGAAATGGGGAGTGCGAAATCAGAATGGTTTTCATTGGATAACCCAAATACAGGGTTCTATTTCCTCCCTCCGGAAGATCTCTGAGAAGAAGATATAGAGAAATACATATCCTGGTATGGGAACAAGACTTGATTATATGAGTTATGCAAATCGAGTCCTGAAGCCTCGCCCCTGTCTATCAATGCCACTTTTTATAGTATTACTAGGAATGTAGGCAGGGCCAATGTCAGAAGTCATGGGGCCTGGGACACCCCCCCCCCCCCTGTGATGTCATCGGTCCCATACACATAACCTACACTAACAGCTTTCTGGTGCGCAGGGCAGTTGTTCCCTGTGCGTGGGCGCGCTAATGATGGCGGGACCCATCAGCTCCTGGCCCGGGACAGTAGTCCCGCCTGTCCGCCACTGATAGCAACCCTGGATGGAGACGGGGCTTTATGATGCAATTTACGTCATTTAAGCCACATCCCCTGTTCCTAGTAGCACTAGGAATAGTAGAGTTGAGAGATGGGGGTAGGGCTTGAGGCCATAAATTGCATAATTCAAGGCTCTTTGCGGGAGATTGGTCTGCTGTGCTGTGATACTGGGGAGAAATACAGAACCGGTGCCAGGTCTCTGGGCAACCTAGGCAAAGACTGGCTTTTCAAATCCCCCCTCCCCCTTCTCAAAATGCAAAATGGTCACTGCGAACAATGATTGGCCGGCAGTGAATCTGAGTGGATCCACTACATGCACTTCCTAACTGCCCTCTTACACGGCTGTGCTGGACTGCTTAGCCAATCAGCTGTCAGGGACATTCCACCAAACACCTCAGGCCCGGGGCCATAGATGCTCTGTGCTGGCCCCGCCCCCAGGCCAACGCTGGATCACAAAGGATGAGTAAGGATCGCAGAAAACACAGGGTTGCCGACTCTCCGGAATCCCTGGAGAGCTGACAAATATCCCACATGAGAGGCAGGGGGACCTCTCATAACAGTAACCTCTAGTATGGGCGGGACTTGATGACGCAATTTCCGCTCACCCCCTGGATCACCCTGGATCGCTATGATCTGATGTAGTAATGAAAGGGGTGTGGCTTAAATATTCAAATTGCATAAATTGCTTAATTAAGCCCCACCCCATGTCAGCCTCTAGCTCTTCCCTCTAGGATCTCCAGTCCAGACGCAGGGGGTGGGGTTTGTGCCACTCCCCTCTCTATCTGGCACTCGCACATGCACTAAAACCTCTCAGAGGCTGGCATTGTATTCAAAATTAGTGCCCAGCCCTAAGACTGAAGGCCGAGTTCTAAATTGCCAGCCTCGTTAGTCATAACAGTAATAAAAATAGTAATCGCAATAACGATAGTGGTAATAGTGATAATAATAATAATAATAATAGTAGTAGTAAAAATAATTGTGATAATAAAATTAATAGTAATATTAGCAATTCTAATAGTAGTAATATTAATGATATTAATAGTAGTAATGATGTTAATAGTAGTTAGTAGTAATAGTAATAATATTAGAAATAGTTAGAATAAGGGTAATTATAGTAACAATAATAAATAACAGCTTATTATTTCTAATAATATTGATAATAATAATAATATATGAATTAAAAGAGTATTGGTAGTAATAGCAATAAAAGTATAAATAGGAATAGTGGCAATAGTATTAATAGTAATAATACAAATGCACATTAATTGGTAGAGCTAACATTCACTATATTTAGGTAACATAATGTTTTTTATAAAATAAATATTAAATATAAAATTATTTTTTGTGTATTGCGTTGTTTATTTGTATTTGAGTGTATGATTTGTTATGGTAGCTGTGGTTTACTGTGGTGGCAACTCCCTATGAAAAATATATACATCTCTATACAAAACGGAGAAGAGAGACAGGGACGCTCCATAGTGCAGATACATTTTTAATTCAGATAGCGAGACAATGTAGAAAACGTACCAAAAACAAAGTTAAAATCAGCATGTAACAAACACGGATTGGTCAGCAGGCTCAGCCACGTGCAGATACTGATCCAGCATCCTGGATCAGTCTATCATGCGTAGGCTGTGTAGCACCCGGAGACACTGTGAGATGTGGGAGGTGCAAGTTCGTCCAACCCCTAAGCGTTTCTTCCGTTAAGGACTTCATCCTACAACTCTATATGAGGAACGTATATAACTTTATACAACTCTATATGAGGAACATATGTAACTCTATACAACTCTATATGAGGAACGTATATAACTTTATACAACTCTATATGAGGAACGTATATAACTTTATACAACTCTATATGAGGAACGTATATAACTTTATACAACTCTATATGAGGAACGTATATAACTTTATACAACTCTATATGAGGAACGTATATAACTTTATACAACTCTATATGAGGAACGTATATAACTTTATACAACTCTATATGAGGAACGTATATAACTTTATACAACTCTATATGAGGAACGTATATAACTTTATACAACTCTATATGAGGAACGTATATAACTTTATACAACTCTATATGAGGAACGTATATAACTTTATACAACTCTATATGAGGAACGTATATAACTTTATACAACTCTATATGAGGAACGTATATAACTTTATACAACTCTATATGAGGAACGTATATAACTTTATACAACTCTATATGAGGAACGTATATAACTTTATACAACTCTATATGAGGAACGTATATAACTTTATACAACTCTATATGAGGAACGTATATAACTTTATACAACTCTATATGAGGAACGTATATAACTTTATACAACTCTATATGAGGAACGTATATAACTTTATACAACTCTATATGAGGAACGTATATAACTTTATACAACTCTATATGAGGAACGTATATAACTTTATACAACTCTATATGAGGAACGTATATAACTTTATACAACTCTATATGAGGAACGTATATAACTTTATATAACTCTATATGAGGAACGTATGTAACTCTATATGAGGAACATATATAACTCTATACAACTCGATATGAGAAACATTTTGCCACAAGGCATAATCCTCATGGTAGCCAATCTCTGCCATGTCTGTAACACTGGTCACACATTGGTCTATTCTGCTGCTTTGTATAACTGTCAGGGAACAGAAGTAACATCCAACCTTGCACCATAGGATTTCCATAATGAGACTGCTCAGTAATTATTTTGACTAAGAGGCGCCTTTAAAATATAACTGAGACCCTAAATGTGCTTCAGACTGAGAAAGTTTGGGAACCACTCTACTAAATTTTTTTGTGTTTACAAGGAGATTCACAGTTACGTAGTTTTCGTCTTACGTACGTTGCATGCGTAGTAGCTTATTTACGCTATCTACGTACCATTTCAGTACGTATATTGCGTTAGCGTGGTCTTTAATACAGCCCATGAAGAGGTAAAATATCCCTGTAGTATATTTCCTGTACTCAGGACACTGCACAGCTTTAATATAAAATGACAAAACATAAGAGACAAGGATTACTTTTCACAATCAAAAATCAGTTACAATTGTTAGGACTGGAAGTATTTAATTAGTAACCATGGTAGCCTCGCTTTGAAGTGGCTAAACGGTAAACAAAGTATCTTTACTGTTCGGTGAAGATACTTTGTAAAGATACTTTGTTTACCTTTAGTTATCCTTAGTAATCCTTGTCTCTTATGTTTTGTCATTTTATATTAAAGCTGTGCAGTGTCCTGAGTACAGGAAATATACTACAGGGATATTTTACCTCTTCATGGGCTGTATTAAAGACCACGCTTACGCAATATACGTACAGAAATGGTACGTAGATAGCGTAAATAAGCTACTACGCATGCAACGTACGTAAGACGAAAACTACGTAACTGTGAATCTCCTTGTAAACACAAAAAAATTTAGTAGAGTGGTTCCCAAACTTTCTCAGTCTGAAGCACATTTAGGGTCTCAGTTATATTTTAAAGGCGCCTCTTAGTCAAAATAATTACTGAGCAGTCTCATTATGGAAATCCTATGGTGCAAGGTTGGATGTTACTTCTGTTCCCTGACAGTTATACAAAGCAGCAGAATAGACCAATGTGTGACCAGTGTTACAGACATGGCAGAGATTGGCTACCATGAGGATTATGCCTTGTGGCAAAATGTTTCTCATATCGAGTTGTATAGAGTTATATACGTTCCTCATATAGAGTTGTATAGAGTTATATACGTTCCTCATATAGAGTTGTATAGAGTTATATATGTTCCTCATATTGAGTTGTATAGAGTTATATATGTTCCTCATATTGAGTTGTATAGAGTTATATATGTTCCTCATATTGAGTTGTATAGAGTTATATATGTTCCTCATATTGAGTTGTATAGAGTTATATATGTTCCTCATATTGAGTTGTATAGAGTTATATATGTTCCTCATATTGAGTTGTATAGAGTTATATATGTTCCTCATATAGGGCCTGATTCACACTTAAGAATCTTCTTAAAATAAGAACTTAAAGTCACTCCTGGGCAAAACCATGTTGATTGCAGGGGGAATTAATTTAATTGTATTCTTTGCATGCAGGGATATATCTTTGAATTGCTTACTGCACACAGATACTGACCAGCTTTACTATTACACTGTTATTTAGACTTGGGCTGGGAAATATCACCTCTCAACACTAGTACTGTTTGCAACAGATGAAATATGACTCCCCTGCAATCAACATGGCCCAGGCCAGGTGTGACTTTAAGTTCTTATTTTAAGAAGATTTTTAAGTGTGAATCAGGTCCTTAATTTCAAGCTCCTTCTTAAGTCTGGATCCAGCCCTTTTTTCAGGTTTTAATATTATAAATAGGGAAACATCACCTCTCAACTCTAATACTGTTTGCAACAGATGAAATATGACTCCCCTGCAATCAACATGGTTTAGCCCAGGTGTGACTTTAAGTTCTTATTTTAAGAAGATTTTTAAGTGTGAATCAGGTCCTTAATTTCAAGCTCCTTCTTAAGTCTGGATCCATCCCTTTTTTCAGGTTTTAATTAAAAATTATAAATATTGTTTGATATTTTCTGATATTTACCTATCCGACACAGGCGCTTGCAATAAGCAGATCCTCAATTTTCAGCTACATTGCGCCTAGCTGCTGTGAGCCTTTATGCTATATGCCGTAATTACTTGCAGTCTGAAGTGTATGTCTGATTCAACAGCCCAACAAATGAGAAAGGATTTCCCTTTACAGTAGTAAGGTTGTATTTTGTATGGCGCTGCGGACACCTTGTGGCACTTTATAAATAAACAATAACAATAGTAGTAGTAAACGCATCTATTATTTGTGGCATTGTAGAGTTATAGCTTCCATGTTCTTGGAAATGTTCAATAAAAACAAAAGCCAATAACATAGGACATAATATCATTTTTAGTAGTAGGTTTAGATATGGAAGTTGTGTTCAGTAACACAGGTGGCTCCTGGATAGTAACCCTAGGAGGTGATGTTGCTACATAGCAACTCAGACTGACAAACAAAGATTATAAATAGCCTTTCCAGGAAAAGCCTCTTACCTGCGACCTTTTGTACACAAGCTTCTGGATTTAATGCATGTTTCCAAGCAACCGATGCCTTTGTTTATTTTAATTTAAGGTCCGGAGAGATGAAGGTAAATATCTCAGGAGACGAGAGCAGGTGATGAATGGATGGATGTTCACACACATGGTATATGTGTATTTTCTATAATGGTTCTGTGCACTAGATGTCAACACTATAGACTTCCTGTATCTTATTCTATATCCTGTGCCAGATGAGGACATCGTCATGTCTACAATGGCGCCAGGTGCGGTAGTAGACAGCTTACAAGTAACAAGTCACAGGTAATATTGCTGAACAAAACACTATAATATTTGAGGCCAGATTTACTAAGATGTGAGAAAGGAAAAGTGGAGATGTTGCCCATAGCAACCAATCAGATTCTAGCTCACACTTTCCTATTACATACTAGAAAATGTTAGCTAGAATCTGATTGGTTGCTATGGACATCTCCATTTTTCCTTTCCCGCAGCTTAATAAATCTGTAAATCTTAGGATATCAGTGGCAGGGTTGTGGATTGTTTTACTATAATGGGAACAATTTTATCAACATATAACATTAGTTAGTTGTACTATAAAAAGAACAATAGGTAATTACAATGCCAGGGCTGCCACCAGGAAGGGGACAGTCGGGACCAGTATCCCAGCCCCAGAGCTGATGGGGGCCCACCGAGTAGCTGGCCAATGCGCAGGGAAGAATTTCCTGCAGTTAAAGCAAGTCTGCAGCGCCCCGCCCATATGTGATGGCGCCCAAGACATCACATGGGGTGGGGCCCCACAGCTGGGCCCTGCATTTTCTGAAGGCGTCCCTGTACAATGCTAGAATGGGCTGGCATTGCCTCCGTGGCTGACAGTATAAGTGGTTACATTCAAAATGGGTTGAAACAGAAATTATTATTGGTCCAGGAAAATCACAAATATCAGAAAACAAAATGGCTGCTTGGCTCATGGATGGTAAATAGATTGGCTTAAGTCTCATAGGCATTGGTTCAGACCACAAAAGGACGGCCAGCACAGGGTGTAAGTCATGGGTGCGCTAAATAGACAAAACAAGGAAACTTCTTTAACAAAACTTTATTTCCATCATTTATAATCAAGGGTTACAAAATTCATAATCAAGTATTTTTATTTTTAGAACAACAGAAATGCAGGCAGTGATGTCACCTAACATGCAAGATCCACATTTTATTGATAAACAAGCTTAAATGACAATGACTTATAATGCATTAGGTAATTTATGGAAGAGATATTGGACTGTATCCAGTGTGTTCCGTAGGGACTTACTCATTTACGCCTCCATAAAGCCAGCTTAAGTCTCCTGCGCAGATCAGCAATCTGTACAGCCGCTAATCCGCACTGAACTCCTTAAACCAGTCCCCACTGTATCATTTAAATGCCCACCACACCCCCCTTGTGGAGTTTAGGCTAGAGGAGGGGGCGTGGGCTGCCCTGTTGGACAGATCTCGCCAGGAGATCCGTAGTGTAACACCTAGCACGCATCCACAGACGTTACTGGCCTGCGTATGTAGCCTACCTTACCGAGGTCTGGATCCCATTCATTGTCTCTAAAGAAAGGGCAGTTAATGACTTTCTTTAGGACAAATAACATCTTTTCCATAGCCTGAGTTTTTTTATATTTATTCCTAAGTGCACCTCCCAGGACATTACAGATCACAAGTGATGACATTTATCATACATTTTCAGCCAATCGGTTCCCAAACAATTACTCTCGCCAGTGCCAAGTCACCCCACTTTAGTGTCTGCATTATTTATTCAGAGCAGGGAACAACAACAAAATAGGAGGAAATCTCCACCTAAGGTCAAAATTACAGTGTGCAAACAAACTGAGTAAACAGGGGATATTTTGTAGCTAAACTCTAAATTAAGAGGTAAAAATATAAAGCTTTTCAGCATTTGTGCACAATACGCAGAAGCACCCATTATATTCCCTGCATGTAAAATTCATTTAAAAAAATTTGCACCTATGACATTACTACATGGAATGTCCAGATAGAAATTTACTTTTTGCTCTGTTACTTTGTAACTTTGGATCAGTCTCAGTCTCAACGTGGATAAAGGTTAAACTGAACCTCAAAAATTTTAAAATGTAGTTCTCTGATTTAGGGTAAAACTAAAGGACAGAGAGTCAATTCTGACCTTTTTCTTTGCACATAGCAAATTATTTGCCTGTACTTTGACATTATACTTATATTCCCTCCAGTTTGTGTTCATTACAAGATTTAAACAAAAAAAACAAAAATTCCAAAAGTCTACTTATCACCGCTTCATCGATGAAACAAGTTTAGAATTTGGAATGAGGGGGCTCAGCAAATCTGCTCGAATGAATAATGTCTACCTGCGAAATCCTTGTATTTTGTATTATCTCTACTTCTGTTATTAGCTTTGTGTCCAATTTTAAAGGAGTTTCCTGTTTAAATGTTTAAATTAAATAAATGATATGAAAAATGTCAGATTAAAAGTTAATTAATCGAATTTCATACTTGGGTCTCTGAGGCATAAAACTATGGTTTTCTATAACTTGTGTTTATCACATTAAAATAAGATGCTTTTGAAAGCATACTATTTAAAAGAGTCAAATACTTTATAATCATTACAAGGTATTAATTTTCCACGGAATAATTATATATATATTCAAGAAATATATATACCAACAACTTCTACTGGCATATCTATTATCTGGAAATGCATATTAAATTAATTATCCAAATATCTGAACAGTAAGTTGTTAAATACTTATCATCATCAGGAATTGCCTGAAACAATACTAGGTAAAATAATAGCAATTATATCAAAGGGCATGTAAAAAAAAAATATACACATTCTGCTATTTGTTTAAGTAGCATTAAAACATTTGACTGGTTTATTTAAACTGAGGAAATAGGTTCTGAAAATATAGCTCAATCCCTGTTTTGGTATAAGAATTTGACATTTATAAACGTTAAATTGAAGTAGAAAGTTCTCCAATATATACATATTTCTCATGTCCGTGGAAGCAAACATTTTGTTAAAAAACAGCACCAGGAACCACTAAAAATGTCTCATCTGAGTGACATCACTCTTCCGGATATCGCGGACCCTCCAAAGTGACCCATTCCATTAGGTACAAAATACTCTGCTACTGAGCTTTCAACAATCAGTTCCTATGGTAACCACCTTTATTGAAGAGAAAAATGTTTTTCAAACGTCAGTCAATTCACTAAAACCAGGTGAGTGACAGTTGGAAGCTCAGGAGCGTAGTTCTGTGTACCTAATGGAAGGGGTCATATTGGAGGGTCTGCATTCATAGGATGCTTCCCTGTAAATAATGGTTCAGAATACAAAATGGCCGTCTCCACTAGATTTAGGCTCTATGTACACTGGTTATGCTTCCCAGAGTTCAGTACCTTTAACATAAAAAGTCTGCTAGAAACACTCATATGGTTCGCAGTATGTACCAATCCTTGGCATATATATGTATAATACAAGAATAATAGATTTATTATAAATGTAAAAAATATATTTCCTGTGGAGGCTATTTAAAAAGATTACAGTACTAGAAGACATTGCCATCTCAACACAACTTAGTTTGTATTGACCCAATCAACACTGCTCCAACACTGGCCAATGACCCATCAAAGTAACAGGTGAGTATTTCAATGAATCATTGTTAGTCTTATCGCTCAAATAATTATTGGCTACACCATTTAATCCCATGGCCTTTAGACCCAAAAAGGTTGTAAATATAGTCAAGGATTGTAAGAATACCACAAAAAACACAACATATTTTGAGGTCATAGTAATACCAATGTAAAAACGAAGGAGTGGGGACTATATTTCACTTACACGTGCATTTACTGATCTTTTCCACTAGAGGGAGCCATTGTTAGTTCTGGGCTGAAGGACTATTCACAAAACCATAGCTTCTCAATTGCCAGTGTATCATGAATGCAAGTCCATTAATCAGTGGACTACTGCTAGATAGGCTGAATGCTCTCTCAGAACACAGAATGGTTGATTGCACTGTGAGTAGATTACAACTCCGTTAACAAATCACCAGTCCTGTCCACAATGAGAACACACAGATTACATTAAAAAAAAATGTTCTAGAATGATATCTCTGAGTTTGATTAAAGTAATAACAAAAAAAACTTAAAACATAGTTTTCATTTAATGTCAAGAAACCAACATTTTAGTATTAAAGTAGTGTAAACAGCAACTTAAATGCTCATAACAAAACAGAGATACAGCGCCACCTAGTGGGCGGAAAAAAGATGGAAATGCATCATTGTAATCCAAACTGTGCATTCTGTTGGCTAGCCTCTTAATTGGGCTTTCTTTAGTGAGATCCATACATGAGCTAAATATTGACTGAAGACACTGGGCCTATTGACCAGGAACTTGGTCCAAATAAAACAGACCACAATACAAATACTCAGCAGGTAACCCAAATAACCTTATAATAAAAAAAAAATCATTTCACCAACACCACATACTGATTTTGCAAAGATCAGGCAAATAAAACGTGTTTACACATCAAGACTGGTAACAGAAATGGTTACGAAGTGTAACACTAATAATTATCTTAATTCATTAAACCAAAAAAAAAAAAATAGGAAACGTACAGCTGTAAAACACAAATTTCAATGCAACAAGTGGAAAAGTAACTTGTTCCGAACTCATTAACAAGACCTGCAATTTTTTGTTTTATATGAAAGTAGGGACAAATATAAGACTTTCCCATCTGAAAAACTGTTCTCTGGGCCGTATGCAGACTAACGGAGGTATAACATATACGTCCGGTGTTTAGCGTTTTTCCTACCACGCATGCGTCGTACATTTTTTTAACGTTATCTACGTATCTTTTCCTTACATGCTATACATCCGGTAGTCTGCATACGGCGCTCTGTGTTATAAAGCTGTACCGAGCATCCCACTCTCTGACAGTGTGCTGGAAATACTAAGGACACAATAAGGTCATTTCTTCAGATCTTATTTCCTTTTTCAGAGAGTTGCAGAGAAAGAGACACCGGGTACAATACGGATCCAACAAGGAGGGAAGGAAGCGGCGTCTCACTCTGAAGCGGACAGCTCAAAGGGACAGGTTATAATTCATCTTCAACATGTTTCTGGGCATATTTTCCAGTGAGGGCTTCCTGGGCTTCTTTCATTCCTTCGACCACTACAGAGATCAACAAGAACAAAACTGGTTTTAATACATGACAGAACATTAAGGAGCACACAGCTGTGAGTAACAGATGATTACACTATAGTCATTAGAATCGATCAATTTACTTGTGTAAATAAACTATACATTTACACACAAAAAATTATAAATTTACTCAACATAAATGCTTTCAAACATTTATGAAGTTGTATAAGCAAAAAAATACAACAACAAAAAAATCTTAACTTATATTTGCAAAACATAGCCATAATAATTGTTTACATTTTTAATACCTTGTTCTGCAGTGTTATAGAAATACTTGTAGCTAGGATTCCCTTTGTTGTTAATAATCTCTGGGTGGACATGTCCACTGGGATCTGCAAAATAGTGTATAGAAGAAACGGTTACATAGCTTTGTAGAAGATCCAAAACAACATCTTGTCAAACAGCAGAAACTATTTAAAGCCCTGACATGCATATCAATGCCCCGCACACACTGCTCTATAGTTCAGTGTTTATCAACGTCAGTCCTCAAGCACTCCTAGCAGTGCGTGTTTTCTATGTCTCCTTGCTGGAGCAGAGTGAATCATAGCAACTAAACAGATATGTGGCTTCCAGCTAGTCTAGTGAATGGCGATTGGTTAGTGCAGCTGTGTTAGGAAGTGACTTCCCATCATCGGGCATTACGGTTGGGCCAGACTGTGAATGCCAGGCTTCTCAGTGATTTATCTGAACTAAACAGCTGCCATATTATACAGAAGCTTCTTGGTTCTCATAACGTCCCCATCTTTTCAAACTAAAATGCATTGGATTATAAAGACGTATATGCAATACGTCTGGTGGTGTGAATTCGGTCCAGTATACTGATCCAAATAGGAACTGCTTAATCAGTGGCACCACCACCACCAACAACAATATGGTGGACATAACTGAAATCAGCTTTATAGATACCTGTAGGGACTGACCATAGCAATCAAAAAAAAAGTGCAGAACGTGATTGGTTCACAGTGTCAGTAATGTTGCCCATACAGAGCATTCTGCACATGTGACCAGGCAGTAATGTGCCTGTTTACATAGAACTCACCCAGGAACAGAATTCTGGGGATATATCCGCCATCTGGACTAAAGGCGTCATCCTTTGGCTCCTCCTCATCCTATATAAAGACGACCACAAACAAAAAAAAATTATATATATAGAATAATAAATAAATAAATGAAAAACGAAATATAAATGAAATGACATTGTGGTGTAACCTTTACCTTGTAAGTTGAAAAAATATTAAGGGTGCAATAAAGGTCATGGGGTAAATATACTAAAGGCTATAAAATGGTAAAGCAGAACTATTGCTAATAGCATCCAGTTAAATTCTAGCTATTATCTTAGACACTGTTAACATAAATCATAGCTAGAACCTGATTGGTCGCTAAGGATATAAGTCATGGTGCTATAGTCTGTGCCATTTTATAAACAAATGGTAATAGATCCTGTATGATGCAAGAGGTTACTCATTACATTTTTACACTAATTACATTTTAATGGATTACATCATGAGAGGCGACAAAACACATAAGAGGTTACATTGGTGAATCCCTTGTTCAGGGAAAGGCACCCTGTGGCACAACAGGTGTAAAACTACAACTCCCAGCATGCTCCAACAGCTTAGGAACTAGCTGATACGCAAGGCAACATGGGACTTGAAGTGTCAACACCTGGTTGGTTGTCTGTCTGCTGAAGGAAATATACGGTCAGTAGTCTTGAGGATCTGTGTGTGAACAAACCAGGAAGGGCTCAGCTCTTTGGTACCGATACAGCCAGTCAGCAATAGGATGGAGTGGTAAACCAGATGCTCTAGCTGGAGATGTGCACAGACCTGGCACTGCTATTTGTCCATAAAGTTGATTTATTTTGTACTTTATGCCCTCACCTCCACATTAACCATGACAAAGTTATGAGCCAGCTCTGAGATATCCTTGGACTCTGCAATCCTTGGCTTCAGAGCTGCAAGAGAAACATAAATCATACAGAGAAAAACCGCAATGTGCAGATTATAGGGATAGGGGTATAAGCGAGTACACATAAGAGGAGAACAACTGTATTATTGCTCTGTCACCTTCCTGGTATTTTGTAAAGCTACAGTGTCACAGATAATACAGATATCTTCAGGGCTGGACTCTACGGACTGTATTCACAGATTCGTGCTCACGTGGAGTTGCGTGCGTATTTTTAGTTACGTCTTTACTGTGCATGTGTAGTAACTTTATCTAGGTATTTACGCACGTCAGTGCTTTAGGCACGGACTTGTGAATCGCACATTGGTACATCCGTACGGAGAGGCAGGGTTAAACTACATACTTGAAAATTTACTTGAAACTGGGTGGGGGGGGGGCGTTTAAATGAACGCTTTAGGGCACAATTAGAAAAAAAAATTGCATTGACGGAAGACATATACACACACACACACACACAGTACACACGTAAAGATCAGAGTGGTCTATGGAGGTGTATGTCTACGATTGCACGGCCGGGAGAGGGGGCTGTCATGGCTGTTGCTGAGTGTTGGCTTGCTACGTGCGTGCGTATAATTGCGTACTTTTAAAAAACGGATCTGTGAATACGGTCCTACTTCTCCAGACGCCATCGTCCGCATTGTTCTGTATGGGGACAGCAGGGTTGGGAGACCTGACTAGCGTACAACCACTCCATTGGCTCTACAGTAGACTTGTCATCCTAGGATGGAGATCCTACTGTCAGACAGAGCTCTCCTTTCTCCAGCTATCCCCGGTGACCTCATGTCTACATCAGGAATCCTCTCCTGAATGGACACCCCACCTACAGAAAACAGAGGAATCCCAAAGATACCGACATTGGACCAAATAGATTTAAGTGCGCACTTTGATCGTAAGTCCACAGCATAATAGAAGTGCGATCCTAAATTCCATACGTGCAAGGATAGTACACGCCCCTTGTGCGTACAGAACGCCCGGACCCTACCTTATACCACATAAAAGGGGCTGGTGCGTGATGAAAGATCGGAGTACTTATACATTCATGTGTAAATAGGCTGTTTCGTGTAATGCTGGATCGGAACCATTGTCGGGAAAAGAACTCGTCAGGGATGGCTGGCAAGGTAAGTTTTATTATGTTCCTTTAGGATGAAGGATCTCTGCTCAGTGGTGACAATGAGCCTCATTCACAATTAACAAATCAGCGGCTTTTTAGATGTGTAAATTTAAGGGACAAACTGCACATGTGTAGTAACTTAGGGCCGTATTCACACATAAGAAGCTTCTGCTTCTTACATGCGCAGTTTGCCGAAATGACCTACTACGCAAGCATACTACGTCATTTACGCAATCTATGTACCAGTTAGGTACGGAGATTGCCTCCATGCGGTCTCTAAAGGCTGCACGGAGTGGTTTAGTTAGAAACAGGCGGCCTTAAGCCACCTCGGAGAGTGTTTAGGTAGAGAGTGGGAGGGGGATTTAGATTAGTGGGGGGAGGACAGGGGGGGTTTATGGGGAGGACAGGGGGGGTTTATGGGCAGGAAGGGTGATTTAGGTGCGGTTCTGTCCTTAATGTACGTTGGACTTAGGCTCTGAATCACCACTACAAGCGAACCTAGTTCATCTAGATTCCTAATGACTTAAGAATGGGGGTGTGCTGGGACAAATGAAAAAGAGGGGGTGGAGGGAGCCATTTAAATTCTGGGCATGGTTACGCAACAACGTTCCTAATTAGCCAACATACGCACACAACTAACCTAAAGATAAGGGAGCCCTATGGCAATCGTAAGTCAGATAAGAAGCTGAAAACCGAGGTCGTGTCAGGGGAGGCAGCATGCTACAGGGGGTGCGTAAAACGAAGAACCTAAATCATTCTTATGTGTGAATCCGGTCCGGAGACTCTCTGTACCTCCACTAGAAAGACATTCATGCTAAATAGACCCCATAGTTATATATAGGGCTGGATCCAGACTTAAGTAAGTGCTTGAAATGAGTCACTCCTGGGCTAAACCATGCTGATTGCAGGGGAGTCATATTTCATCTGTGGCAAACAGTATTAGAGTTGAGAGGTGATGTTTCCTACCCCAAGTCTAAATAACAGTATTAAAGTAAAGCTGGTCAGTATCTGTGTGCAGTAAGCAATTCAAAGATATATCCCTGCATGCAAAGAATACAATTACCTTGACTCCCCCTGCAATCAACATGGTTTAGCCCAGGAGTGACTCATTTCAAGCACTTGCCTCGGTCTGGATCCAGCCCATAGTGTGTGATGCAGATGGAATGCAAGTAACATTCCGAGCACAATCACCAGGGGCTGATAAGATACAGAATTTCCTCTGTGACAACATTCATGAAAAACACACATGAAGCACATTGTACTCAGACTATCACAGACAGTCACAAGCCCCATAGTATATGTCTTTTCATGATCTTCTATCCAGTGCAGACTCCATAACCACTTCTACAAACTGCACCCGGCTCAGTAACAAAAGTAGAGAAAAAACAGCCTGAGGATTGGGGCGTTGCCCTTCAATCTAGCAGAAGAGCGACATCGTCTGTGCGCTTCCAACAAGTACACTTTTACATTTTGCATAGGGTATACCTGACCCCACAGAGATTATTAAAGCTTGGCAGGCGCGCGGATGACGGTTGTCATAGATGCGGTTCAGGGATTGGTACTTTTTGGCATTTATTGTGGGATTGTCCTCAGGTCTTCCGGTTCTGGCAGGGAGTTTGGACCACCGCTTTAGATACCCTGGATGTAGTCCTTCCTATTGACCCAAAGATGTGTATTTTTGGAATTTTACTGAATGACACGTTTGAGGGATATCCCTCTAAATACCTGTACTCCTTGTTTTCCTTGGCTCAGGTAGTGGTCTCTCGTAAGTGGATGGCCCAGTCTCCGCCTAGCTTGCGAGAATGGATCTCTCTGGTAAATGAGTCAATTGCCCATGAAAAACATGTTTTTACATCCAGGAAAGCCCTGCATAAATTTCAGAAAATCTGGGAACCTTGGTTGGCGTCGATATATTACAATGGAGTGATTCCGTTTGTCTAGTGGCTCGGAGTGGCGTGTGGCATTTCCTTGTGAAATCTATTGTATTGCTCTCCGCTTGTCAAATTTATTGTAAATTGAAGCCTACAGCACCTGATAGTTGTCACTACTTGCTTTAATGTACCGTGCTCCAATCTCATGTTTTGTTCTTGCTCGTTTTAATTTGTTTGTTTAAATTGTAAATACAAATGGATTGCATATATGTTATATTTACTCTGTGCCCATGCTTTGTGCAATGTCCATTTCAAAAACTCAATAAAAAACCATGTGATTCAA
>WWET01001936.1:216185-237029 GCA_011038615.1 Limnodynastes dumerilii | reverse complement strand
CTTCTATCCAACAAATTAAATATGTGCAAGTGTATATATAAATATAGGGGTGCAGCCAAGGACCAAAGTGACCACAATGTAAATACAAGGAACAAGAGAGGTCCGGCGCTCCAAACATACCACATATGGCAATGCTGTAACAACATGAAATGGTACAGGCGATAAAACAGAGAACAGTCAAATGCAGTTATTACGTGACGAACCGACATATCAAGATACATCCACGTATTTGATTGTTAATGCAGTTTTTATATATTTTTTTATTTTTGTGTTTTGTTGTAGAGTTATCTAAACCTGAAGTGTTGTGTTAAAAGGAAATTAGATTACACAACTCTCTGCATTCTCAATGCTATTTGTTTATTACATAAACACTAGCTCAAACATCCCTTAACCCCTCACTGCACCCTGGCTCCGCTGTAACCCAGAGGGAATGAATAAAACAAGTTACTAGTAGCCTAAAAGCTATAAGCCAGATAAAAACAGAGGCCCCAGGGTACATCCCCTGCTTCTTGGTAGAATTATTAGCCATTGTCTTTATTTTCCCCATTGAGATATATGTTGATCTATTTCTCTACCTTCCCTGGTCATTGTAAAGGATGTTGCTATTTTTGTGTTCTTGGACACGAGGCCAGCTCCTAACTAATGCTAAGGGGATGTTTATTGATCTCTGTGATTGGTCCCCTGTTGCTACTGCAGCACATGCATGGCTACTGCAATACCAGGTTAAGTTAGGGTAACTCGTATGAGCCAGGGCAGTAATCTCCCCTCATTCGTGTGGTAGTAAGGAAGCAATAGGGTTCCAGTATTGGACCTCTGCTGTGCCCGTGCCACCAGAGGTCTGGATCTGGTACATGCTGCTTAAAATGATTGAAAATGTTCCTTATAAGTGTATATTGCATCACTATGCAATCGTTTTATTGTATGCCCTTTGGTCTTGCTCAGGTTAATATGATTAAAGATGACGGTACAGTTATTCACTTCAATAACCCCAAAGTTCAAGCTTCCCTGTCTGCCAACACATTCGCAATCACCGGCCATGCAGAAGTCAAGCAGATCACAGAAATGCTCCCAGGAATCCTAAGTCAACTGGGGGCTGACAGCCTCACGAGTCTCCGCAAGCTAGCTGAACAGTTCCCCAGGCAGGGTAAGTGCCCACGCCTTTCACTTAAATGCTACGTGTTGTTAACTACCGAGACCGGTGTGCAGCGTCTGCAGGACCGCCATCCCCAGATATTTACTCCTCACTCGCCTTTAAGCTTTATACATTTTTTTTTCCCCCCATTCAATAAATAGACCTAGAGTACTGTTCCTTCCTTGAAACTCCTGTTGAATCTGTCAAACGATTGGAAGCATGGCCTTTATTTGCTTTTAGTGCCTTATTTAGTGTAAAGTATATTGGGTTTTTGCCATTTCCAAACATGTGCCATCACAAAATGTGTGTCAAAATCCTAGCAAAACTATCCTGAATACTTTTTTCGCTTAGCTTCCTCTAACTTAATCAGTATATAATGGGTATGCAAGACATGTTTAAAAATAACAACAGCTGCAGTGGGCTTCCAAGCATCTATACAGTGGCTGCGTAGATATGTGACTATATGGGGTTATGCACAAACAGACCATAGACAGATCTTAGGCAGCTGTCTATAACCGGCATTCCATGGCTGACTTATTCATCACCATGATCCTGGCTATTCTACTTGGGTTCCAGTTGTGCCAGTTTGGTTTAATCTCCTCCCTGAGCTTATATTACGACTCCTGGAACATAAATGTGGCTGATTCAGACGTCTCTAACCTCCTTCTTTTTGTTTTATAGTATTGGACAGTAAGGTGCCTAAACCAGAGGACATAGAAGAGGAAGATGATGATGTTCCTGGTGAGTATATGTTTATCGGTATTGATTTGGAGATAATCTGAAAGTGGTGTTTTATTACTATACGGTTCTGGATTATGTTTTGATGATACACATGTTATGGCATGGTTGTAACTATTGGCCAGATTTAAAGATCCGATTGTAGGAACGAATTGGAAATCCAAGGGCAGCACGAGAGAGCATCCTATAGCGATTCTCTGCTGCATAAGTGCATTTGTGTGTGCACTTAAGACGTCGTTAACATTGCTTACACTGACTTCAGACAGCAGGATCTTTAAAAGTTCTCCTTTGTTCGCACTTAAATTAATGACAGAAAAACAGTATAACAGCCACTCCTCTGTCCTGTGTTAATGGTTTAATGTCTGGATCTTGAGAATTACATCCTGATTGGAGTGCACAGATTCCCAGACATCTTCCAGTGCTCAGTTTAAATATTAAGCTAAAATCATCAGCTAGAGAAAATGACTGTGTTGGGAATCTCGATGCCCAACAGGTATAAACATACAATTACTGAAAAGTAGCAATGGTATTTTCCTGCACTAGTTATAGCTCATATTAATTCCCCCTACTATCAGATATACAGTTTATCAGAAAATGTACCAGAACTGTCCAATCTGTAAAATGTCTAACAATTACTATGAATACGGGTTACGGTACTGAATGAATGTAATAACAATTACTATGAATACGGGTTACGGTACTGAATGAATGTAATAACAATTAGTATGAATACGGGTTACGGTACTGAATGAATGTAATAACAATTAGTATGAATACGGGTTACGGTACTGAATGAATGTAATAACAATTAGTATGAATACGGGTTACGGTACTGAATGAATGTAATAACAATTAGTATGAATACGGGTTACGGTACTGAATGAATGTAATAACAATTAGTATGAATACGGGTTACGGTACTGAATGAATGTAATAACAATTAGTATGAATACGGGTTACGGTACTGAATGAATGTAATAACAATTAGTATGAATACGGGTTACGGTACTGAATGAATGTAATAACAATTAGTATGAATACGGGTTACGGTACTGAATGAATGTAATAACAATTAGTATGAATACGGGTTACGGTACTGAATGAATGTAATAACAATTAGTATGAATACGGGTTACGGTACTGAATGAATGTAATAACAATTAGTATGAATACGGGTTACGGTACTGAATGAATGTAATAACAATTAGTATGAATACGGGTTACGGTACTGAATGAATGTAATAACAATTAGTATGAATACGGGTTACGGTACTGAATGAATGTAATAACAATTAGTATGAATACGGGTTACGGTACTGAATGAATGTAATAACAATTAGTATGAATACGGGTTACGGTACTGAATGAATGTAATAACAATTAGTATGAATACGGGTTACGGTACTGAATGAATGTAATAACAATTAGTATGAATACGGGTTACGGTACTGAATGAATGTAATAACAATTAGTATGAATACGGGTTACGGTACTGAATGAATGTAATAACAATTAGTATGAATACGGGTTACGGTACTGAATGAATGTAATAACAATTAGTATGAATACGGGTTACGGTACTGAATGAATGTAATAACAATTAGTATGAATACGGGTTACGGTACTGAATGAATGTAATAACAATTAGTATGAATACGGGTTACGGTACTGAATGAATGTAATAACAATTAGTATGAATACGGGTTACGGTACTGAATGAATGTAATAACAATTAGTATGAATACGGGTTACGGTACTGAATGAATGTAATAACAATTAGTATGAATACGGGTTACGGTACTGAATGAATGTAATAACAATTAGTATGAATACGGGTTACGGTACTGAATGAATGTAATAACAATTAGTATGAATACGGGTTACGGTACTGAATGAATGTAATAACAATTAGTATGAATACGGGTTACGGTACTGAATGAATGTAATAACAATTAGTATGAATACGGGTTACGGTACTGAATGAATGTAATAACAATTAGTATGAATACGGGTTACGGTACTGAATGAATGTAATAACAATTAGTATGAATACGGGTTACGGTACTGAATGAATGTAATAACAATTAGTATGAATACGGGTTACGGTACTGAATGAATGTAATAACAATTAGTATGAATACGGGTTACGGTACTGAATGAATGTAATAACAATTAGTATGAATACGGGTTACGGTACTGAATGAATGTAATTTTTAGCTCAGAAATAGGTAATTTAAAAACAGGTAAACAAGAACTACAGTCTCCACACACACACACCTCCATATCCACCCCAAAAAATGTTTATTTATATACTGTATGTATCAGCAATGCCCATCAATTATAAAACAGAATTAGATAAGTATGAATTGCTGGAACTGGTGAAAACAAATAGGGATTCATTAGGGCTACCACATTGTTATGGTCATAAAAAAAAAAAAAAAAGTACCGATATTGGGTTGCTGTGTATCCTGTGGATTGTAAGTTTGTGAAGAATTCCCTCTTTCCAAACCAGTCTATCTTTTACTATCCCGTCTAATATGTAAAAAACCTTTTAATCAAATCAAAAACACATTTAGTGTGTTTTGTCAGTATGTCCAGTGCATATGTAACGTTTTGTTTTTTACTTTCTCTCCCAGAACTTGTAGAGAATTTTGACGAAGCATCGAAATACGAAGAAATCTGAGATTACAAATTGTAAACTCTTGGAAGAAAACATGGACTTGATTTTAACAAAAAAAAATGAAAATCAGCCCTGTGGTTCCCAAGTTTTACCATGAAACATCACATGTTAATAGTTCCATAATATAAATATTTTGTATTTTAACAATGCTACTGCAGGATTTTTCTTGTTTATTTTGCGTTTTGCACTTCCCTCTCAGGACTTGCCCCTTTGGACAGTAAAAACAAATAAAGTAAAAATTATCGGAACGTTCTCCTTTTGGCTGCTCTAGTTTTAAGCAGAAGGTTTAAGTAAAATTTTTAGTTTCTTGTTCCCAACTCCCCTCTGTAGTATTAAAATACTTAAACTTCAAACACTTAAATTCTTATTTTATTTATCCAAATTAATAAGGGTTCTATTTTACCAAATTATTATGGACATGTGACGGGGACAATGTGCTGATCCCGCCTCAATGTGGATGGACATTTTAAGCGATGTGCACGCACTACTTCTGAAGCAGACAGAAGGATTTTACATTATCTTTGTTTTTTTTTTTCTCTAAGTAAACTTCTGTGTACTGATTAGCATTGTCTTAAAATATCAAACCATGTGACTTCAATTTCTTCTTGAGTCCAGTTACTTATGTGAAACAGCTGTTTTAATTCAACTGAGAACTTTTTGAAAGTGGGAAATTACGTGGGTGGGGCAGTCTATGTATTATACCTTGTTACCTACCCCCCTCTAAAAGACTGGTATCACGGCATCACTATTTCTGCCTGTTCCTATTAGAGGAAAAAAGTATGCCAATGGGGTTTTTTTTGGCATTTAGAGCATTTTAAAGTCTAATCCCACTTGGAAATTTCATTTAACATAATTTAGTTAAAATAAAAACCTTACCTGTACCCTTGTTAAAACCAAACAGAGATGGTACATTACAACTGGGATTTTTTTTTTTTTGTAGAATTTTCCTTTATTATGGAGGATTTTTTTTTTTTTTTTTTGTTTAGAATTTTCCTTTATTATGGAGGATTTTTCTCTTTTAGTTCCCAGAATTTAATAGTTTGCATATCAAAACAGGGTCTTGTTTTATCTGTGTTATCTGCAGCAGCAGGGGGGAGTTTTTGAACTACTATAATGTATGCACACACCCCCTCCCTTCCTTTTTCACGATGGGCTAATATCATAGGAGGAGGAGATTAATAGTAAAAGCAAGCATGATTATATTTTCCAAGTCATTTGGTGGCATGTTAATTTATGGTCCAAGTAATGACTTTAACTAGCAAAGAAGACCTGTGTCATGATTGTAAAGCCCAACACCCTGTTTTACAGCCGATCTGTAGGGAGGGTGACTGTACTATGGTTCATGATTTGTGTAAGTAGTAAGTCTGCCGATGACAGCATCGCTCCCAGAAACACCACATGGGAAGTATTTGTATAATTACTATACCGTGCTTTCTATAATAAAGAAAAGTTGCAATAAAATGTTCTGTTAATTTGACACCATTTGATGGCTATCGGATATCTTAGGTTTTCTAACTACTGTTTTAAATGCAAGTGTGCATGAACATTGGCACTAATGCGACTGCAATCCACTCTGCTGGTGCATATTGGTAAAGGTCTCTCCATGGCACGATGTTTAAACCATGCTTCTCGGTGACATGGAGGAGCTAATCCAGAGCTGCTGTTATACTTTTTAAGGTGCAATTGTAGCCCTGAATGATGCAATGTTGAACTGCAAGGGGAGACACATTTAAATTGTGAAAACAGAATTAGAATTGAGGTGAACTTTTTTAGCTCGATTCTGATATATAGATTTAACATTAAGCTATACAGTATGTGATTTCTTATTACAAAAGTAAAGTGTTTTCCCTGCATGCAAAAGAATTTAAATTAATTGGCTCCCCCTTATTTAGCAAAATGGTTTAGCCAGCTCGTATGCTTGCACCTGTTTTGCCCTTACTCCAAAACTCTGGATTAGCCCTTTAGTGTGCAAGAGGTGGCTGCACCTCTGGACATTTGTGTGTATTAAGCAAAGTTCAGATTTATAGTCATTATGGTTTCTGGGTATATTGGAACTTCCTGATAAACGTTGTTTTGTTTATAGTTAGAAAAACAAAAGACAAATTCTTCAATTACTAATAACTTGTACAACACTGGAGTTTAATCTTCTGCACACAGTGTTCGTAGTGTAAGCAGCACAAAAAGCAAAAATATACATGCAAGCAAGAACGTTTATATAGAGATTGGGAAAATTCCCTACATTTTCAGAAAATGTTTGCGTATCATTGGGCCTGAAGGTTCTGAAATCATTTTCTGGATTACTTGAATAATTTTGCCTTAAATTGAGCAGTGGTAATTGTTACATTCTCTCCAGAACCCCCCCCCCCCTCCCTGACTTTGTACCAGATCCTGACCCTGTGCCTTTACCACATACACGGTGGTCTTACAGTCCCCTCACTCCCCTGTTTTTGTTCGGACTTAAGCTGGAATGCGCTGTTATAAGGCTTTCTGGTCTTGTCGGTGGTCCATACGGCAGTCAAAAACCATGCCCTAACTAAAATTTATATGCTGCCCCCTCCTCATCCACCTTACAGAGCTTGGGCTGGCTGAGGGAATGTGCCACCCTGTCTGACGAATCGCCAGCCTTACGGAACTTAGCCTGGAGATCCTTTGCCTGGCTTGTGCGTTGCAAGGTAGTCAGCCGAATGCGGCAGACAAGGTCCAGTCCTTGAACTGTGTCAGATGTACAAAGCCTGCGAAGGAAGTGTAGTTGCTCATAGCAACTAAAAAAAAAAACAAGTAACTGGCGTGAAGGAGAGATTAATTTTGGTGGCGATAGCATGGCTGAACTGAGCACCACAAAAGGCGTCTACAGGGATAAAAACAGATTGCTAACTCGTGTGGATCCTTAAGAGTTAAAACGAATCTCTCCTTCACTTTACACAGTTTATTTTGTGTATCCAGCTGTCTACTATCTCCTTATGTTCCATTATTATAAATCAGCATTTCTAAAGTGACTCCTCTTACCTACTAGAGCAGTAGTGGGCAACAAACATGGCTCTTGCATGGGGAGAATCGTTGTATCCCAGTTTTATTTTGCTTCCATTATACAGTTCCTCTCCCAAGCTTGAAGCTTTCAACATAAGTTTCACAACCATCGCACTACTAAAACGCTTGTTCACCTGCTGTTTCTGCTTTGCCAACAACCCTGAACACTGGACACTTGTTTATTTACAATCCGCTTGTTCATCAAAGCCAGTGAGACTTCCCGGCCTCCATACACAAACATTCTCACCAATTTCTGTCTTGGCCTCGGCACCTCTTAGATTGCGAGGCCTTAACTGCAATTACCTTATTCAGCTGTGCCTCTGCTTCCTTTAAGTTTTATGCAGTGTTCTGTTTCTTGTATGACATTGTTATATGTGTGTTGTCTTATAAACAAACAAGGATAATAAAACTTCTGAAAGTTATGTTTAGAATATTGTTATTGTATTTTTTTTTTTGTATTAAACCCAAGGTAGTATTCAATCATCTGCATCCGAGTGAATTGCACCAATTCCTGTCTAAGGCGGTAGCCTGAAAATAGGGGGGAGGAAAAAGCGTTGGTAGGTAGTGTAACCTCTAAAAATGTAAAATGTATTACTAGCAGACAGATTAAAAGCTAAATTTAAAAAACATATAAGATATATATGGAAGCTATCAAGGTCTAAATATAGATAATTCAAAAAACATCAAGATTAAAATATAGGAAAATAAAAAATGAATCCAGTTAGGCAACCAATTAGTACACCACCTGTTCACTTGTCACAAATGTTCGATACAGTAGAACCCCGATTATCCGGGCTAATGATCGGCACCCTTCGGCTGGATAATTGAAAACCACGGATAATCGAACAAGATTGAAGATTCAAGATACAGTATTAAATGAATACAGTAAACGCTAGTATGCTAGTAAAATTTAATCATGCTGTAATACAATACAGTACAGAACATTCAATTCTAACCTTATGCAGAACATATGGTAAATGCAAGTAAAGTACTGTACTAGCACGCTAGTAAAATGTAATCATGCTGTAATACAGTACGGTTTAATTCTAACCTTATGAAGGACACGTTTTTAAATCTTTTTGTTGAAAAAGACGCGGCTTGGTTTTTTTTTTACAGCGCTTCAATATTATTGAAGTCAGGATTTTACGAACTCTAAGAATGTCACTAAAATTCGTGTCATCCTCTTGCTCTAAGTAGTCCAGTAATGTCTCCGCACAAGACAACGCTTCTGTAAGTGCAACTCTTTTTTTCGGGCGATTTGTCTTCTATGTTACTCTAGTCACTAATGCTTTCTTCCACGAGTTGTGAAGTAGACGTGCTGGCTTCTGTAGCGATTGTAACTTTGTCTTTCAGCTCATATCCACACTCGTTATCACAGTTCAGCCATTGGTTGATGTCCTCTTCATCGATGTTGTCAAATCTATCGAGATCACGGAAATCCTGAAAAAGCGATTCAGCTGTTGTTCCATCTTTATTTTGCGTTGTGTTGTCATTGACGCTTGCGTCATCTGCATCTGGGAACAATTTATGCCAAGACTTGTTGAAAGTCAAGCTTGGGATGTCATCCCAACATTCTGCGCATGAGAACATTGCATCTTTGATTGTCCACTTTTTATAAAATTGACTGAGACCTGCATCTTGTAAAACTGCTCGAAGCAGTGTTTTTCTGTAAGGGCGCTTGAATGCCTCTAAAACGCCTTGGTCCATGGGCTGCACAAGCGATGTCACATTTGGAGGAAGATATGCAACGAAAATCTGTCCGTCTCTTGTTTTCAGGACACTCATCTGGATGGGAAGGAGCATTGTCTAACAGCAACACAGCATGTTGCAGTAAATTCTTGGAACGCAGATGTTCTTTAACATGTGGAACAAAATGTTTGAAAAACCAGTCTTTAAAAATCTCTCTGTTTATCCACGCTTTTGGCTGACTGTAGTATACGACTGGAAAATGGTGCATTTCTGTTCCCTTAAATGATCGGGGAAATTTTGATTTTCCAATGCACACGAGCTTTAGTTTGTGTGAGCCACTGGCATTCGAACAAGCGAGTACAGTAATCTGTTCCTTGCTAGACTTGTGGCCTGGAGCAATTTTTTCTTCCCGAGACACAAGCGTTTTTGATGGCAAAGCTTTCCAATACAAACCAGTCTCGTTAGCATTGTAAATTTGATCAGGTGATAAATTGTGAACTTCAACAATTCTCTTGAATTCCGCCAAGTACAAAGCAGCAGCGTCGGAATCACCACTTAGTTTCTCACCCTGAATGTCCAGTTGTCTAATTCCGTGACGAGCTTTGTAACGTTGTAACCATCCTTGTGATCCAAGAAATGGTTTAGAAATCTTCATTTCTTTGTGAAACCATATGGCCTTCTCAATCAACAGTGGCCTGGACACAGGATGCCCTTCTGCACGTTTCTGCTTGAACCGGTTAAATAATGCCGTATCAAGATCATCAAATTTTGCACGTTTTGCTGACTTTCACCCTGATGTTGCGTTGAACGAGTCTGAAGAGGTGACGAACATGTGGAGTGCATCTTTCTTATGAATGATGTCACACACTGTTTGAATTCCAATGTTGAATTCTGAAGCCAATTTTCCGGTCTATTCACCTGTCTCAGCTCGCTCAACAATTTCCATTTTCTTGGCAATCGTCAAAACCACTCTTTTGCGTTTTGCTCCGGTACCTGTCCTTGACATGTTGGTGTTCAATGCACAGGACAACGCTGAAACAAACTGACCGGTGGTTACTCTCTGTGTATAAACAACACGCACACTGATAAGGGTAGGTACAGTGTACTGTACAGTAACAAATGTTCATGAGCGGTCAAAGCAACGTGTCTGATCACGTTACCGCGCACCTGGATAATCCGATCCATGGTTAAGCGAGGCACGGAAAACCAAGGTTCTACTGTACATAGAAATGAACCTTACTGCTATAACTTAAGTTGACAGAAAATATACATCATAGTGACAAAAGAAGAATTAGTCCTCAGGATTGGAATAGTACAGACTAAGGCACAATGAATGACGTTTAACAAGAAGGTCCAGTGTCTCTTAGATGGATAATCATCAATGATGATTAGATGAACATTCCATATATAAAAAGATAATGATATGATGAATTTTGGTTCATGGATAGTAGATTAGTTATGCAAGTGCATCATCATAATATTGTATACACTCAGTCCAATTTGTAAATTCATGGAAACTGGCAGTAGCGTGTCTACACAAATTTATTAAATTACTGTGGGAGCAGGAATCTTCAAAATGCATTCTGAAATGTCATGTTTTCTGATTTAAACATCCGTGAATTACCTCAATGACTTCTAACCTCCTTATTTTACAAAAGGGTGTATTATGCGTGTACTGTGTATGCTAATTATGATGTATAACACGAAGCATAAATTAGAATAGTAAAGTAACAATACATTTGTGAGAACATTACTAATTCCACAAATGTACAGCTGTAATAACGGCATTGTAGTGTTATGTGGCATCCAAAAAGTCTTTAACATGCATAATTAAAGGATGTACAAATAGAGTGGTGTCTTAAGCAGAGATAGAGGATTTATAAACCAGGAGCCTGAAGCCACAAAATAGTATTTTAGAAATCTGATTATCATCTGCCTCCCTTTCGAAAATATTATTTGTTGTGAAAGTTTTAAGAATGAATGAGTATGCATGCAGTTTGGCGTGCTTACCCATTCATACATTCGGAAACCGTCCGAACGCTACACCCACCGCACCGCCAAAGGTGAGTGCTTGGGACAGTATTGGGGTCAGGCTGCGGGGGGGGGGTCTTAGGGTTAGGCTGTGGGGTAGGGGAGTCTTAGGTTTAGGCTTTTGGTTGGGGGGGTTCTTAGGGTCTGGCTGCTGGGAAGAGATGGTTAGGGTTAAGCTGCAGGGAATGGAAGGTTAGGGTAGAAGAAATACTCCCCATTCACAGTGTAGGTTTCGCTTCCGGGATAATCGATTGCTTCTCCTCCTCGAAGCAGAAGGAAATGATTTTGGAGACCTTTCGGAATACAGAGGTATGAAAAGACCCTCATACCGCAGACACACAGCTGTATAAACTAAGCACAAGTATTGTAAATGCAAAATATTTAAGGGCCTGCAAGTCATTAGTGCAACTGGTGAGATAATGTACAACTGAGTTTATTTGAGGACATGGGGCGTTCCAGAGCTTCACTTACACCTGCAAAACAGGTGCAGGCATAGACCTGAGCAATGCCATGTTGAAATGTGAGGAGAGGTAAATTTAAACTCTGAAAACTGCATTGCTGCAGAATGGACACATAGGTGGACTGTGTAGTAGCGATGTACATTTTTGGGTCCCTGATATAAGTACAAAACTGCTTTCTTACAAAACCAATATCAAAAGGTGCATCCCCTTCCCAAAGCACCAGTGAATGAGGCTCAGTAAATAATTTATTTTAAAATAAGAGAAAATCTCAGTGATCAATTTATAGGCCTATCTCACTACTTAATGCCGATATTAAGTTATTAGCCAAAATGATAGCTACCCGTCTCAACCCACTCCTTCCAAACGTTATACATTCGGACCAGGTGGGTTTTGTCCCAAGGATAATACCACTAAGGTTCTCAATTTGATCCATGTAGGTAATACTACCGAAACACCAGCAATTCTTTTGTCAACAGATGCCGAAAAGGCCTTTGATCGGGTCGATTGGATCAGATTCTACGCCATCTGGGTTTGGGGCCAGTTTTCTATAGTAAAATAATGTCCCTCTATCACGCCCCGTGGGCTAGGGTTCGGGTGAACGGCCTCCTGTCCTCTCCATTGCGGATACATAATGGCACCAGACAGGGATGTCCCCTTTCACCCTTGATTTTTGTTTTGTGTATGGAGGCGTTGGCGCGGGCTATACGCTTTAATCCTGGTATTATGGGTATCATGTCGGGTGGGTTTGGAGTGTAAGCTTGCCCTCTTTGCCGATGATCTCCTGGCCTTGTTATCAAACCCCTCTGTGTCTCTCCCTAATATAGACAAAGAGTTCCAGAGATTCAGCCAGTTCTCTAATTTTAAGATCAACTATAATAAATCTATTGCCCTCAATCTCACAGCTTCGATATCAATGGTTCGGAGCCTGCAATCTGCGTTCCCCTTCCAATGGCATCCAGATCGTATTAAGTATTTGGGTACATATTTGACCAGAGACCTCTCCCAATTATTTGAGGCAAATTTTGGGCCCAAACTCAGGGAGATTCAATCTGACCTGTCCCGGTGGCAGCACAAGAAATTTAACCTCCTGGGAAGGGTGAATGTTGTCAAGATGTCTATCCTACCAAAATTGTTGTACCTCTTCCAGACATTCCCAATTGCAATTCCCCAAAGATTCTTTAAAGAGGCTCATTCTTCTATCCAGAGTTTTGTTTGGAATGGCAGGAGGCCACGGTTCAAGCATGATATTCTATATCGGCGCATAGAGGGGGGGAGGACTTCAGCTCCCAAACCTCTATCTCTACTATGGGGCAACCCATCTTTGTAGGGTGGTGGATTGGTCGGTGAACTCTTCAACTAAACAATGGATTGCCATTGAGAATTCCCTCGCACCTTACCCTCTGACCTCTCTGGCTTGGACTCCTGTCATTCCTAGAATCTCTCACCACACAGTAGGAGCTACCTTGGCCCTGTGGAAGCGTTTCAGGAATCTACCCAATGTCTCTTCAAAATTCTCCCCGCTCACAGCAATCTCACACAATAGGGACTTTACGCCAGGGTTGCAGCCCTCCTTTGTCAGTAGATGGTGTAGTCATGGCCCCTTGAGGGTGGGACAGCTGGTGCAGAATGGGGGAGTGCGGCCCCTTTGTGATCTTGGGGGGGGGTGGTGTCTTTACCGGGGAGGGAGTGGTGGTCTTATATCCAGATTCGACACTTTGTTACTATGCTGGCTCCCCTCTTGGAGTTAAGCCGAGACCTTACCCCCTTTGAGACCATGTGTCAGGTCTCCCATCCCCCCCTCTCATGTCATCTCTTCTATGTACAAATTGCTAGTGACCGATACTTGGCCTGCCCTCCCGCGATTCACCCAGACCTGGGAGAGGGACTTGGGGGTCACTCTGCAACCCTCTGACTGGACTAAAGTATTTCAGTACACCTATACATCCTCAGTGAGTACCACTGTTCGGGAAACTCAGTATGAAATACTGTTTAGATGGTATAGGTGCCCGACTGTATTGCATAAAATGCTCCCTAGAGTTCCGGAAAGATGCTGGAGGTGTTCTACGGGGGAGGGAAATCCCTTACATATATGGTGGAGCTGCCCCAGTCTCCGCTCGTTTTGGACTATGGTACGACTGGTGACTTTGACTGTCCTGGGGGNCAACCGGTTGGGTTGAGTTGTCGGGGGGGGGGGGGGACATTCCAGACACTGCGGAATTTTGGCTTCTTAATCTGTCCCCGCTACCCATTTCCATCTACAAGAAGTCGTTATCCCGCCATCTAATTAGTGCCGCTAAAGCTGTAATACCGATTAAATGGAGGTCCCCAACCCCTCCCAATGGCTGCAGAATGGTTTGCCAGAATTGACTTATACATGGACATGGAGGAGCTTACTTTCTCCACACTGGATAGGAGCTCCGCTTTTATAGCTACCTGGTACCCATGGCTGCTGTTTAAAGACTCTGATTTATACAAGCAGTTGGTTGGATGATCTTACCTGCTATGCTGCAGTCGTTTCCAAGTATTAAGTCATCCAATTGTAGGTATCACCTCCCTTAACCCTATCCTTCCCTCTCTTTTCCTTCTTTCTCTTTTTTCCTTCTTTTCTTGTACGTTTGTCCTTGTCTATCTCTGTTCTCTTTGGAATGCAACCATGGACACTCGTTCCTATTCTAAATTGGTTATGACCAATCTCTATGGAGTGTTCATCACTTATGCTCTTGTATAAAAGCCGCATTCTTACTTGCTATATTGTATTATTGATTTCTATATTGTTGTTTTTGGAATGGAATTGGAAACAATATTTACACTAAACTAAGAGAAAATCCAGTAAAAAAAAATGGTACCCGGACAAACCATGATACGACCGAAGGATTCTAAATGCTGTTGTTTTTTTGTGGCATCCATAAAAACCCTGCATGCTTTGGCAAGTAGCAAACAAATAAAGGATATTTTATTCCAATTAAAAATTGCAACAAGGATGAACTCCCTTCCAAACTTTAAATCTGTCTGAATCTATTAATCATGTAAAATTGCAGCTTCTAGCGATGGTTCATGCATGAAAATCTTATTCTTTGTTTTGAATGAATTCACATTGGTGTGCTATTCTCTCCTGTGATGCAGCCAGGTGTACACCCACAGATTATCTGCCATCTAACAGGCATTTAACATATGCTGAGATGTAATATTTCACACAACACTGAGATTTAACATTTACTTACTGTAAATGAACAGACTGCTCACTGTGACTTTCAATACTGATTTAGTACATTGAGAAGTAACAACAAGCCTGTAAGAATAATTATTTCTTATGCTTAAAACTTATTTCTCTGACATCCATAGAGGGGACACTGCTTGACCATGGGGTACAGTAGGTGGTGATGGGAGTCAGGGCACTTTAAGCTTTAAAGTGTTAACTGGATACGCCTCTCCTACTATGCCCCTCCCCCTAGGGAGAAGACCCAAGTTTTGTGAGTGCCCTTGGGAGTTGGGCATAATGTTTAGGGGCTCTGCCCCCTTTTATATTATTTAAAATTTTATTTATATATTTTTATTTTATTTATTTTTTACAGTGTCCTTTATGGAGACTTTCATAGGCTCTGGCTTGTCACCACAGGAGTGGATAGCCCACGGGCTTCCCTCACTACCCAGAAAGCTGCAGCAGTGTGAGTAAGACGAGGAGGAGACTTTTTCTACTGCTGGAAGTCTCCTCCCACAACTTTCTAGCCCCAATACAAAGCACCTAGTTTCTCCTCGCACACACTCTCTCTCTCTCCCCTGTGCTCCTTCAGAGTTGTGGTTCACATTTATATTTAAGAGAATCCTTCTTAAGAAGGAAAATATGAACGGAAGGTTAAGGAAGCTCTATTATACTCTTAAGTGCCTTAAGGATCCTAAAAACAGGGGCGGGTTGCCAGGCAGATCAGGAGAGTTAGATGCGGATACTGCCACACCTAGCTCACTCTGAACTGTGAATCCGGTCCATCGTTTTTTAAGAAAGAGGAGGGGTCCCTGTGCAGCCTCCGTGGGAAGACATGTAAAGTGACATTTAAGACCCCTACCTGGTTACAAAAAGCTTCTCTCAATAGTAGCTGCAGCTGCCCGTAAGTGCATCCTCCAATCATGGCTGGAAGCCACCCCCCCTGTCTATGATACTATTTAGAGAGAAGTTATTCTACCTGTTTACTGTGGATTGAATTAAATCCTCTCTACAAAAAGAATCTAGAGGTGTCCAATTATTTCAAACGTGGGAAGGCTTTATAAATATCCTTGCTGAGCCTATTAAAAAAAGAGTGTGGGAATCTTTTCGAAACACGTACTGGTATGAATTAGAGTGCACTCGCGAGATCCTCCAATTGATTTCACAGACATCACTGATGCACTCTGAGCAACTATACTACTACAATTTTTCCTCTGAGGTAATGAGAGGATATGGTGGGGCCACTGATCGCATTGCCCTTTTTCACGATTTGTAGTGTGTGACACCAGGTATTTCTCAATTCATTGACTTTCCATATCTGCTTCCCCTTTTTTTTGTGTGTGTTTTTTCTACATATGCTGATCCCCTCGACAAGTATTGAGAGTTTTTGTTCATAATGTACTTAGGCAGCTGTATTGTACTCATATATTTATATATGAAACCAATGTTTATCATATGTGAAGGTTAATGTGATTACTTCCTTGAGACTTATTCTTATTTGTAACCTTGTTATTCCATGCTTCAATAAAAAAAATAAAAAAAAAAAAAAAAAAAAAGAATTAGTGGGGGACTTTTTTTTTTAACACTTTTCGGAGCACCGAAAGCTCCGTGGATCGATTGCAATGCCTCCTTGAGGCATATGCAATCGAAATCCCAGCCAGTTCGCAACACACTCTAGTTAAGCTAGCCTAAGGCACCTAAAAATGGGGGTGGGGCGGGGGAGTGGACCGGAGAAGTAGGTGCGTATATCTGCGTATCCACACCAACTGATCTCTCACTTTAGCGTGCATCGGTCCAGAATTATAACAAAGTGTCAGCATTATGACTGACAGATGTGGAATTGACAACCATGTCAGAACACATTCACTTGGTTCCTGGCTCCCATATAAAAAATGTAAAACATGTCTTATCGATATTGGGGTGCTCCAGGGATTTTCCACTTCCCTGTAGATCTGTTGGTAAAGATTATTTGGTTTTAGAAGAATCGACATTAATCAAAAATCCCTTCTCATTTCCCTATTAATATTGGGGTCACAGTATGCTACAATAGGGCGTATTTACGCATCGTAAATATTATGCACTCCCCTCGGACGCACGTAATTTACCTGAATCACGAGTTCAAATCCCAACCTTAACTTTTCCTTCCCTAACTTTGGTCATACGTATTGGATTGTCGCACGTAACTGCCAAGCCCAGTCCATGCTGTACAATTCAAATGCCTCCTTCCACCTACTATGCGTATTTTGCGGCTGTCGTAGGGAAGACACGCCCTTCGTACGTCGTTACGACCAAGGTATGTACGTTCAGAGTTACGGGGCCAGATCCAGAACAACGCTTCTGAGCGAATTTACGCATGGCGGAGACGTAAAATCGCCTTTTGGTAAGTACTGCGCATGCGCACCATAGAAAATACGCTCAGTAACGTAGCGTAATTGTGAACGTATGGGCCATTCACGTATGTGTCACGTAAATACTTACGCGTGGGCGTGCCAAATTTACGTAAGTCCAAAATACGTCTGAAATACGTTAAGTAGGCGTGGGGTGGTATTTAAAGTGTACAGTATGGGCGTGCTTAGCTGCGTAAATACGTGTTGCCCATACGTACGGGTGCGGATCACTGCGGTTACGTGGGCAACAGATAAAGTAGGGTTTGGAAAGCGGATCTTGACAAAATACATACGTTCAAGGGGTGTTTCTAGGGGAGTGTATAGAAGGTACGCACACGAAAATACGCTACGCGGATAAACGCACGGCAAATGTAGTTCTGGATCTACCCCACGATGCGTAACATCTGCCGTGTGCATACGCAGTACATACAAATAGTGAAAATTACGCATGCAGCAAACGTAAATACACTCTCGTACTTAACTGGTTCTGGCCCAATATCTCTCTTAATTCTCCCACCATTTATTGTTTATATTGATGCACGCTTCTTAATATTACATCTTATATATGGGGCATAGGCAACCTGCGGCTCTCCAGGTGTTGTGAAACTACAACTCCCAGCATGCTTTAACTGCAAAAACATAGCTGATACCTGTCAAAGTATGCTGGGACTTATAGTTCCGCAACACCTGGAGAGCCACAGGTTGCCTATACCTGTTATAGAGCATACGCATTTTAGATAATTCTGGCTCTGTTTTTTTTTTAATGATTTTAATCACCACCTGAAAAACAGTAAAAAATTCATGTTAAGCAATTAAAAACAAAAATCACAATTAGAAAATATTTATGTGTATTGCTAGTTAAACACCATCACATGGAGAATGTTTGCTTGTGCAATGTGGAAACAATGTGGTGTATACACCTGCTGTGTACTATAAGTATTTAATAGTGACATATGGCCAGATCCAGACCTATGTTTCCATTACGTTGCATCGCGTAGCGTATTTTCTAGGCGATCCCCTCGCTCGTAAGTACTTTGGCCTTTTTACGCTCGCCAAACCCTACCCTAACTTTTCAAAGTGTAACTACTGACGTGTGTAAAGGCTACATGTACGTAAGTGTCTAAGCCCGCCCATACTGTACGATTTACATGCCTGACCCCGCCTCTGGAGCGTAATTACGGGAGTCATATGGCTGTCATGCCTCTTTTATCGTAGTTACGCTGTTGATACGAGGCTGATACGTCCGTTCAGAGTTACATGGTGTAACATCTGCCGGGCGCATTCGCAGTACATACAAAATAGCGTTTTTATGGCACCGGCTAGCGTATTTAGTTCTGGATCTACCCCATTGTTATGAATATATATGATCAGGAATCATTTCAAAGAGTTCAACTCCTCATCTTGTCCTACAGCCTCCTCACCTTTTCACCACATAACAGATGTTCTGCCAACTTTATTTTGCCAAAAGATCCCTCTCCAACATTTTTTAGGACTTTGTATTGTCCAATCCAGGGGTTCTCAACCCCCGTCCTCAAGTACCACTAACAGTTCATGTTTTGTAGGTCTCCCTGCAAAACCTGTGGAGCTTTCAAAATGTAACTGTCACTTATGAGCACAGCTCCAGCAAGGAGATATAAAAAACATGGACCGTTAGTGGTCCTTGAGGACAGGGTTGAGAACTCCTGGACTCCAATCCATTTTTTCTTCATGCATCTCCCCCAGACAGCCTGCAGAGATGGGTGATTAATTCATCTTAATTTAAACTTTCTAGGAGCTATAGATCTTCTCTCCCGCAACATCCACATTACTTAAATCTGGATCTAATCCTAAAATTTCAACATTTTATAAAGAACTTTTCCCTGTGGAGAAAAATCACCAGAAATGTCCATCTTAGGAATCATGAAACACACATGGTTGCTGTATATTGGGCATAGAGGGGGGAAAATGTCATTGGCTTCACCTGGGTCTCGTGTCACTAACAAATCAGTTGTTTTAAATAAATCAGTGACAAATGCTGTTTCGTCTAGATCAGATATATTGACAGGGTCCATGGGATTCCCTGCATCACAGGTTTGATGAACTGGAACCATTTCTTCCATCATGCCAAAACAATTTAGGAAAATCAAGCAGTTGATGCCTGTGCTCTCCACAACCATCAAATGGCACAGACTGTATCAAAAACGACATTAAGTGATTTGCATGGTCACTCTGATACGTTTGGACATTGTGATTATTGGTAATATTACAGAGACAGAGAAGCTACTCAATAAAGAAATCGCCATAATATGTACAGTTAATTACAGGAAACATGCAGACTATACTATAGATGTACATACCTGATATATATCTATGACGCAGTAAGCCGCAATTGGCTTGCCACGCTGCTAATCATGTTCCCTGGCCATTCCCTAAAGCAGGAGCTACTCTAGCTGTCCAGAATGGCACTGCTACTCCTGCTGGGTCTACAGGGAGGTAGAACCTTGCCAGCTTGCTGCTGTGAGCCTTCCCAGTTACCCCACCCCAAATTTTTTGTAGTAACAGCTGTAACCATTTGCTGGAGTGTGACATTTCTGCCAGCATTCAGGACAAAAGTAATATATATTTTAAATATTCATTTATTAACATTCTTTAATTTTAAATTACTGTGTAACATGCTGGAGTCTAAATTAAGGTTAGAAAAAAAATGTATAGATTTAATTGAAGAGCCAAAAGAATGCATAAACAGCCATCCTTTATTGCCCTTATATATCTTCAGCCATCCTTTCACATCCCTCTTCATCTCTTGTATGTTTCCAGCAATCCTTTTTCTCAAATTCTGGCCATTCCTTAGTAAGCCTTTAATTGACTTGACTTACCTTGGCTAGTGTTCAAGACCCTGTGTCTGTGTGTGGCTGCACTCCAAGACAGCAGCTCTTAATTTAGTATAAATTGTTTATTTGTACAAAGAATACAATAGAGAGAAAAACAGGCTATACGTGTTTGTGAATTTGTAACTTTTTTTTGTTTAATTAATATCTAACTCCTTTTTATTCTTATTTCATTTTATTTTCATTTTTAATTTGATTTGACATAATATATGTTTATTTATTAATCTATTTATTTACATTTGAATGGCTCCTGTTTTTAGAAGGCACTAACCGTATATATGTCGACAATCTCATTCCGTTTTCCATGCAGCCTTAGGCACCTGAAAAAGACAGGTGCCACATAACCAATTAATCAATTTGGGCTATTTAAATGAACATGAATGGACTGTCAATTCATTCCTTCTAATTAAATTGCAAGCTAATGCGAGGAAACACGTCAAGGTTGACTAATTCCAGTCCTCCTCCCCACCATTACCTGGCTTTTACTCATCGCCGACGTTGAATTTGGTTTTGAGACTGATCCGGGTTGATGCCAAGTCCTAGGAACTTATCAAATATACATCTGCTTGATTATTGTGCCTCTAACTACTTAGTACGTTAGTACGCTCAGCGCTATATCGTACACACACACAT
>WWET01001936.1:156846-203022 GCA_011038615.1 Limnodynastes dumerilii | reverse complement strand
TATATCACTTTTGATTCTGTGAGGAGACCTGGAAAATATGGACCGTTAGTAGGACCAAGATTGGGAAACACTGAACTAGACAACTTGACTGGAGAGAGAAATCTGTGCAATCTGAAAGAAGGTATTGCGTTTACTGGAGATTTGCTATGAAGGGTAGGGGGCGCTGTTGCTCTTGGTACATTTAGTTGCATGATCTTCACTGATCATTTTTGCAGTTTCATCTCTTTTCTGCCTGTAGCATTTGTTGCCTCGCTGAAGCGGACATGTAGGGGAAGGAACGTAACTAATTTCATCAAGTTGCAATCCTGGGTGTCTTCTGTAAGTGCAAATGAATAAAGTTCATTGAACCGGATCTGAAGCTGGATCCCCGCTGGACACTCCCTTAAGATTTCCAGACTGTCCCCACGTAAAATGGGGATTGTTGAGAAATCTGGATAGAATGTAAGGACATAAAGACTCCCACATAGTGTACACTCCATACCCACCCTGTCCTATCCCGTGCCGCGATTAGAAAGACTTCTAGCATGAAGATTCAGATCCGTACTTACCGTCTGCTAGGCACACGCGGGTTCAAAATGCTGCCGTTATTCACAGAAAAAAATATCCACAGTAGTAATGTACACCGTTATTTGTATTTTTATAAACTTGATATGTTTTGTAGCTGCATTGCCCTTTGAATGTGATGTCAACAGTGTATATAAAGCTGCCATTCATTATAGCGATTATTGGCTCGATTATCCAATTATCGGTGATCGGGCCAATAATCGCTGTGGTGATTGGACAGGACATATTTTTCAAATGCCCAATGATAGTACCAGTAACGATCTGGAACGATGAATTGTTTTTTTTGACCGGCTTTATTTTATATTTGACACTAGCGCTTGATATTTAAAGTTGTGCCAATAAAAAACTCACTGAGCGGCTCCCTCTTCTGCTTGGATTCTTGGTCCCAGCAAGAGAGGTGTATGACACCCATATCAGGACCTTTCCCTTCCTGTTTATCAGGCCACCTCCTATTGGGATAGATAATCGTCTCGGTGTATGGGCAACTCTAATGTGTACATTACTACTGTGGACTTATTTACACCAGGGACATACATGACAACATCCCCTTACTGCACGTACCTCATCTATGTGCTCACTTATTAGACCAGTAATCCCACCTGCTGTGTATGTGAAACGGCTGCCCTGGTAAATGAACACCGTGCAGAAATGCAATCTGTTTACAGCTCACTTGAGTAGGTTCTGCTGTCTCCAGTAGAGAATGTGACTTACTTTTCAGAAACCTTGGGTTTGTTTCAGTCCCTGAACTTTTACCCTCTAGTGATTTTGTGCGGAGGTCAATGTTTTTGTTTTGTTTGAGAATGACAGTGTTTTTTTTTCTTAGCCCCTGTGGTCTGATCACATTCTGGATGGACGTTGTGTTTCTTCTCCATATAGTTGGCGTTGAATGGTTTATATCCATTAGATGAGGGTTGGCTCTTCATATTGGGCCGGATCCACAGTTAAGAACGTTATGCCACTTACGCAAGGTGTGTAAGCGGCATGATTTGACTGGAGGGCACATGCACCCTCCAGATAATTCGCTAGTGTTACGTTAGTACCTTAGTTCTGTACTATGCTATTTCCTAGGAAATGAGAGAGTGGGACAGGGCGTTCACTCCCCTCTCTCTGGACCGGATTCAGACCCCTGCATGTTTTCCGTGCGTGCGGGGGTCTGTAATTACGCGAGAGAGAGGGCAGTGCACGCCCCCTGTCACTTGCCTCTGTCTTGCAGGCTTTATGGCAGCTTATGCTGCCATAAGCCTGTATTAAGTCTTATGTGCGGATCAGCGGTCCGTACAATCACTGATCCGCTACGGTGTGGGAGCCCCTCTCCCACACTGTACACTTTGCATGTTTCCCCCCGCCCGCTTTAGCGGAAGCACAGCCCATTTCTTTGGATGGAACTTTACTATAGTAACCCTAGCGTAACATCTGGAGGGCGTATGCTCCCTCCAGTGAAGTCAGGTCACTTACGCACCTTAAGTCTGAATCCGGTCCTCTGTCAGACAGATTTCTGCACGTATGGAAAGCCTGCGGTCGTCTTGATCCGGTCAATTTGTGAGGAATAGTGTGATGTTTATGTACACTGCTCTAAGCTTGCTGTACTATAAAATCCTCCCCTTCACTAGACACATAGGGCTGGATCCAGACTTAAGAAGGAGCTTGAAATGAAGAGAGGAAAGTTATCCTGATCTAAACCATGTTGATTGCAGAGAAGTCCTATTTCGTCTGTTGCAAACAGAATTAAATTTGAGAGGTGATGTTTCCTATCCCAAGTCTAAATAACAGTGTGATAGTAAAGCTGGTCAGTATCTGTGTGCAGTAAGCAATTCAAAGATATATCCCTGCATGCAAAGAATACAATTACCTTGACTCCCCCTGAAATCAACATGGTTTTGCTCAGGAGTAACTTTCTTCTCTTAATTTCAAGCTCCTTCTTAAGTCTGGATCCAGCCCATTGTTTAAATATTCCTGTGATTTAAATAAAAAAAAATATCCTGTGAATATTGCTTCTCTAATGGTCAAGCATTTAATATTTATAATAGGTATTAGTGACGTTGTATAGGCACAAATGCAAAAATGTAGGGAACGGTTAAATATAAAGAGAAACAAGCATGTAAAATGTTATGTTGTGTGACAGGAAAATAATAAAACTCTATAGCCTTAATTTTGCTGAAAAATTGACTAGATACAACCACAGAAACATAGAAAGTGACGGCAGATAAGATCCACATGGCCCATCCAGTCTGCCCAATTGTTTATTTAAACCAGTAACCCCATCAAATGTTTTTGGTAGTGTTTACTAATTTAAATGCTAGTTTTCTATACAAGCATTGACGCAAAGCTCATTCATCTTTAATTTATAGGGAATAACATGATGTGTAGCCATCTAAGTAGCATCCTTATACGGATGAGTGAATTTTACCAGCAACAAAATTCCTGTGATGGCCTCGCGTCTGTAACATGAATTGACGTGTGCTTTGGCGTGCCGTGAAATTTGTGATGCCTCGCAGTCAGTCAGGGACCTGGTCGGTATTTATGTAGCAGACTTAAATTAGGTTTGGAGTGATATTACTGCAAGACAAGTAGGGAATCTATGTAAGGGATGTTAGATAAAACATTACTGGATTGTGTTATTATGCTTTGTATATTAGGGGTTGTTAGAATTGTGATCCTGACTTGCAGCATTTTCTATTTATTTTCAGAATTGTGACTGGCAATGAGAACTGGTACAGATACACTGCAAAAGGGAAAAGGGTTGACTTGTAATAAATCTAAATTTGGTGCCAAACAATGACTTTGATGCATTCTGATTTGATGCCACTATGATTGCAGTTTGACCTTGAGTACACATATTTGACATTTACTGTCCATGTTCTTGTGTATCTGTCCTCTCCTCTTCATACAGGATATGGGAGTCTTCTTCCTTTCTTGAAATGCATTAAAGCTTTTTTTTTTTTACAATTATTTTCCAATTTTTACATGCTTTAGAGCTTGTTTATGTCAAGGTTTCGGTCATTGAACACATTGAAGCTCCAATAAAATTGGTTAGGTGTTTATTGACCCCTGTCAAGAAACTGAAGGACATACAATATGCATGATTTGCGACTATGCATAGTGTCATAGTGTGAGATATTGATGAAAGGCAAGCAACCTGTGTTGTTGGACAAAAGATAACAGCATGTCCTGTGTCTGTTACGGAATCCTTGTACTTTTTTATTTTAATTCTTTAGTTTTGTCCAATAACAGTTGACAAAATTAAAAACTTGCGTGTTGACCATTGAAAATCAGTTTAATAAAAGGCATATTTGTACGCATTTGAAACTATTAAGGGGCTGCGGCAGTCAGATTCCTTGTACTTTTTATTATGGAAATACACTGAGCCACAGTTGCTACTCTTTGACTGACTTCTGAGTTATTTGAATACAGCTTTTTAATAGTAGCATGTTAACGAGAGAACGCCATCAAGGTATCCATTTTTTTTTATCGTGACAGGCATATTACATTTAACACGGGAGCTTTTCTGTGGAAATGAGAGAAATAATATCTTCTGTTGTGTATCAGATTTGACATTTAAACAGCTTTAGTCTTGATACAAGGACGATATTTCTCTTTAATGGTCTGCGTTTGACAGTTTCTTAATATCACATGCGTGTCTGTTTACTTTTGTCATGTAAAGGCTTCCAACAGATATTTTGTACTGTTGTGCCGTTAGCAGCTAGCAGTACTTTATAATATAGAACCCACCTAAATAAAAAATATATATATTTATATAAATATACAATCTTCATATTTTTTGCCATTGAATAGCTAGAAAAGGTCTTTTACTCACAAACCCCTATTTTTAATGGGCTGGTTCATAATGGAAGATCGTACATAAAGCCTTAACAAATCCTTACTGTATGATTTATATACCTCCCACGTACTGTACCCCTGGCTGGTAGTCACAGCCCACCGTCGGCATGGGCTACTGTTTGTAATGCGGTATGGTTTGTATAGCGTTCTGATGCGCAAGCACCTAGATCAGACATGCGAGAATGCACGCACGGGGTTATTAAGCATTCGCAATGTGTACATGGCTTGTTGTACGCAATTTTGGATCTGGTCCTTTATATTTATCATTTTATGTGAACCTTGTGTCATTGGGCTGGATCCAGACTTAAGTGCTTGAAATGAGTTACTCCTGGGCTAAACCATGTTGATTTCAGGGGGAGTCAAGGTAATTGTATTCTTTGCATGCAGGGATATATCTTTGAATTGGTTACTGCACACATATACTGATCAGCTTTACTATCACACTGTTATTTAGACTTGGGATGGGAAACATCACCTCTTAACTCTAATACTGTTTGCAGCAGATGAAATATGACTCCCCTGCAATCACCATGGTTTAGCCCAGGAGTAACTAATTTCAAGCACTTAAGTCTGGATCCAGCCCATTGTTCTTGAGTTCCCAGTCGCTGCTGTTAAATCGGTCTCACTTTGTGTCATTCCTTCTGAGAATTGCAAATGGGGCTGTGGTTTAATTTTAGCCGATGTTATTAATTGACGTCATTCTCCTAAGGGCTTCTGCGTGGAGTAAGAAGTCTCTTTGTAATTTTTCTCATGTTGCCAGAAGTATGCTGAAAGTGACCCTAAATAATGAGGTCGGTCTTCCTGGAAGCATCCCATGAATTGTTCTTCTTGACATAGACGCTGTGTGACGATACATTTCTGTCATAGAAAAGGCCCGTTTCCTGTCATTACACTTTAGCCAGGTAGTAAAATTCCAGCCTGCAGAGACTTGAGTGGCCTCTATAAATACGTTTCCTGAAATCTATCATTGAGAGAGGAAAGTTCATCAGACAGTCTCTGTGCTCATGTCAAATGATTTTTTTGTGTGTGTTTCAACATACCTCGGTCGAATGACGTACTTACGTATGATGCGTTGGATTGTGTGTTTAGGGGGCTTAATCTGGCTATGCGGTCATCCAGTTCCCATCCAGTCTGTCCAGTTGCTCAGGCAGTGGAGAAGTGTGTTCCCTCACACACCTGCTTGTTACATCCAATCCTGGTCGTGTCAAATCATTTCTAAATCTGCAGAATTGACCACCAATCACCCGACTGATTTACATGTGTGTACGTTCCCGCTATTGCTTTGTCCAATTCTTCTCCCTATTTTGATGTCACTCAGCACCGCCTTTGAGGTTATTATTGGGCCAACAGGACGGTCAGTGGTTGGATTGAAGGCAAACTGGAAAAGCGTGTACCCAGCTTTACAATTTGCACACGTTGTAGCAACAACCAATGACCAATTGCTAAACCAATTTAATGTACTTCTTTTACAGGCCCAGACCTGAACCTAAACAGGTCCTTGACAAATGGAGAACTATTTTGAGGAAGAATCCTGTAACCTGGACAAAGTATTGGATGAATTTGAAAAAAACGAAGGTGCGGTATGGAAAGCTTCTAAATCGTGTCGTGTCTTGCTGCGGTCTGTATTGCCTGTGAACTGTATTTGCAGAATGATGTAATGGGTTTTGGTGCCCTTGCTGAGATTTCATTGTCTGCTCTTGTTTTTTTTTTTATTAATAAGGGAAGGGGTCACCAGACTGGCCGTTACATCTTCATTTCAGTGGCACACAGGCCATTTACAAGCAGACTATCTAAAAATCCTGCGTTTCCAGCATGTTTCTGGGTGTGAAATAACTGTTACGTTACAATAACTGAACGCCTTAAAAAAAAAAAAAGCATTGTCTGGAAATAACCAGTCACCTTCTGTCGTCTTCTAGACACAGGCTGAAGGTGGTTTTTATGGGAAGCAGTCATCATTTGTTCAGACTGGAGTTATGCCTCCCTGTAATTGTCGTGTGTTCTGTGCTTTTATTTAATGCCAAAAAGGTTTGGTTAAATAGAAATGCTATGCTTAGAACATATGCTTTTTCCCCTGTACCATATTGGACGATTGGCACGTTGGGGTAGATCCAGAACTACGTCCGTCTTCCATAGACTGATGTAATTCAATAAACAATAGCTACTGCGCATGCGTAGTAGCTATTGTATGTAATCTGCGTATCGTTTCGATACATAGATTGTGTATATGCGGTATGGAAGACGGACGTAGTTCTGGATCCGGCCCATAGTTGTCACCCTTGTTACGCGTACTTTAAAATAGGCACGAGGCCACCTGTTACCTCAGGTGTTGTGAAACTACATGTCCCATCCTGCTCCGATGGGTGTGGGCAATGCCCATGTTGGTGAAGGCTGGGGTATAAGTCCTTTTTTCCTTGCATCCTTATGTCCCTGGAGGTGTGATACGGTAATGCATAATAATGCATGCCCTTTACACTGTTACTGTGCCTCCATGGCTAATTGTGTAACCCTCTTTATATGAAAAGCATCTATTCATTTATTTATAAATTCATATAAGACACTTGCTTGCTAATTGTCTTGGTTGTCCTCTCATCACTAGGAACGGAACACTCCACCTTTGGAAACCCTACACATGTGCAGCCGCTGCTTTTTCAGGACGGGTCTGGGTCTTCTTGATCTAGAATACTGTGCTGGTTAAAATTCTGATGGTGTGGTGGCATGTCTCACAGAGCAAAAGTCTTCTGCTCTGTGGCATATGGAGCCACGCTAATAATACAAGTAAGGGCTGTCTTACATCCTATCCAAACTCCTGCATCATCCCCTTGGGGATGGTGCAGAAATCTTAAGGTAGGGCCCCCCCCCCAGAAATCCTAGTGAATGAGGGGAGGGGCCTCCTGTATCGAAGGTTGCGGCAGGAATCCAGCATCGGACCTCTGCTACCGCTGAGCTGGAATTCTGAACACAACGGTAGCAGCGATCGGGTCCTGGGTATTGATGGCTCCAGGTTAGAAAAGGGTCTTGGTCATCCCATTGCTCTGGACCTGCCAATCATAGAAGCTATTTGTGTGTCTCCTTTTCAGCAACTCTTAAGAGTCATGTTTACAAAACTCACATTCTCACTGGCTGCTATTTTTTTTTTTTCTTTAAATGGCATTTTGTAATTTGTACATTTAAAAAAAAAAAAAATATATAAAAAAAATGTATATTGTAAAGATTTTGCACCGTATTTACAGATCCGTTTTCACTTGGAGTCACGTGCGCGTTTTTAGGTACGTTTTAACTGCACATGCCTAGTAACTTTACGTAAGCTACGTTAAATGTACGCACGTAACTGCTTTAGGCACGGACATGTGAATCGCATTTGGGGACATACGTACAGAGGGGCACTTGAAAATTTACATAAATGTGGGTGGGGGGAGGCATTTAAATGAACGCTTGAGGTCGTGGCTATACTGAATCGCACACTCCCGGAAGACATATACGCACGTAAATGCACACTTAAAGATCAGAGTGGTCTATGGAGGTGTAAGTCTACGATTGCACGGCCGGTAAAGGGGAGTGTCGTCTGTGTTGGTGGGTGTGGCCTTGCTATGTGCGTGCGTATAATTGCGAACTTTTAAAAAAAATGGATCTGTGAATAAGGCCCTTTATTTCTGGAAGTTAGACATCATGGGCCAGATTTACTAAGCTGCGGGTTTGGAAAAATGGAGATGTTGCCCATAGCAACCAATCAGATTCAAGCTGACATTCTCAAATATGGAATAGGAAAGTGAGAGCTAGAATCTGATTGGTTGCTATAGGCAACATCTCCACTTTACCAAACCCGCAGCTTAGTAAATATGCCCCCATGGCTGCTGGTTTCACCGGGTTATTGACATGTTTATGTTGTAGAACATGTGCCGGGGTTTATATGTCCAGCTGATAATGCGGCTCTTTGGTTTTTTTTTGCAGATGAAACCGTTTCCCCAAGATTACTGGATGCTAAGTGGAATCAGATCCTAAATCCACCTTCTCATCGACTGGCTGAAAACCCAGCATTAGACAATGTTGGGAAATCTATCATAGCCATCGAGGCTCACTTGAAAGACCGGTCGATAAGCCCATCCAAGACACCCTTTGCCAATGGAGAGACTGAATGCGTTGCTGCAGATTTGACGAACATGGTGACAGAAGATATCAGTATGGCTGAGGACCAGCTGGCTAACAGCAATGCTCAGCCAGAAACGGTATCCAGTACCACAGCCGTGAGCTGCCCGGAGGAGCCAGTATTAGCCGATGTTAAGTCCAATATCGGCTGTGCCAAAGGTGCTGTTCCGGGAGAGTATTTGTCTCCTTGCAATAGCCCTACAAGTCAGACTGTTCTGAGCTCCAAAAGCCAGTTACTTGTTACTGACCCCAGTAAACAATTACAGGTTAAAGCTGACTGTAAGACAGAGCTTCATGTCTCTGATGATACTGATGATAGTGTGTGTGCTGCAACACAGGCACAAAATAGTGTTACCTTTAGTACACTTTCTACCATCTTTGAACACAGTGATCCTAAGGGACTATCCCAAAAAAGTGTTCCCGTGTCCCTGTTGTCTGAAGATCTTGAGCATTTCCCTAGTAACCTTGTCCTACCAAACACCGGAGAAGACAATAAAAATATCTACTGTCCTCTCGATGCTCTCAATGTAGGCGATCATTGTAGTAAAATGCAGCTAGATGTCTCATTCACTCTGTCTACAGAGAAACAGGGTGTTACGGTGATAGAAATTGATCACAGTCCTGCTGACGCTGACCGAAATCTCCTTCGTAACGATGTTGTTATCCATTGTGATGAATCTCCTGATCTTGTAACGGAGCATTTCTCTAACTCTTGTGTGACTAATGGGGATTTTAACACAGAGAGTGAAGCGACACAAGGCAACGACAAGAGCGATCAACAGAAAGAGCTGGTCAACGATGAGATCTGTAGGGGAAATGATGATGAGAGACGAAGCCTGTCCAAGGTTGATGCAACCGATGTGTTAATGTCTCTGTACAATGGGTGTGATTCCTATGGAATGCAGAACCCAATCGTAGCTCATAACCCAAAGACTTTGCCATCTAAAGAGGATTCTGTGACGGAGGAGAAGGAGATTGAGGAGTGCAAGTCGGAATGTTATGCCAATGTTTACGAGCAGAGGGACGAAGAGGTCACAGAAAGGAGTGGACTTGTGTTAAACGTCAGTGGTGAACAAATGAAGAACCATTTGCATAGCCTCTGCAGCCAGGTGGCACCTGTCCACGGGCAGACCTCACCAAAAATATCCAGCAACGTGCAACCCCTCAGTGTCTCCTATGGTGGAGCTCGACCAAAGCAGCCGACGCATCTCAAGCTGCAGATCCCAAAGCCATTATCTGAAATGTTACAAAGCGACCTGGTCCCTCCCAATGCAGGATGTAGCTCCAAGAATAAAAACGATGTGTTAAACAAGTTCAACCGGAGCGATAACCTGACGTCGGAAGCTCTCCGCGAGGACGGGGCGTTGCGTAGTCCTGTTGTCGATGCAAATGGAGACCTTATTGGAGATTACAGAGGCCCCGGCAGTCCATGCCTTGCCGTGTCCCCAGACAGTCCAGACAATGACCTCCTTGCTGGTCAGTATGGGGTTTCCAGCACCAAGCCATTTACAACCCTGGGGGAAGTGGCTCCAGTTTGGGTTCCTGATTCTCAAGCGCCTAATTGTATGAAGTGTGAGGCCAGATTTACATTTACCAAAAGGCGACACCACTGCAGAGCATGTGGGAAGGTATGTGACTAGGTATGGCCTGCTGCACCTTCTCCAGGTCAAAGAACGAATATTCAATTCATGTTTATTCATGAATAGGTTTTTTATATCGCGCCATCAGTTTATCATAGGGCTTTACAAGGTCAACAGCCATTGCAACATGACTGGGTGGGTAAGAGGACCCTGCTCAAAAGCTTACACTCTGTAGGACATTGGGGATTGATACATACAGTAAGGGCAAGTGCTATATATCACACAATGGAGCAGCTAGCTTGTATGGTAACAGTGCTGTGTATGATCATTCACACAGCAGTGTTACTACCAGGACTGGGGATATTACTATGGAGAGAGACAGGGTGTATGGTAACAGTGCTCAGTGCTGTGTATGATCAGTCACACAGCAGTGTTACTACCAGGACTGAGGGGATATTAATATGGAGAGACACAGGGTGTATGGTAAAAGTGCTCAGTGCTCTGTATGATCAGTCACACAGCAGTGTTACTACCAGGACTGAGGGGATATTACTATATGGAGAGACAGGGTGTATGGTAACAGTGCTCAGTGCTGTGTATGATCAGTCACACAGCAGTGTCACTACCAGGACTGAGGTGATATTACTATGGAGAGAGACAGGGTGTATGGTAACAGTGCTCAGTGCTGTGTATGATCAGTCACCCAGCAGTGTTACTACCAGGACTGAGGGGTATTACTATGGAGAGAGACAGGGTGTATGGTAACAGTGCTCAGTGCTGTGTATGATCAGTCACACAGCAGTGTTACTACCAGGACTGAGGGGATATTACTATGGAGAGAGACAAGGTGTGTGGTAACAGTGCTCTGTATTTTAATAATGAAAGAAAAAGTGTCCAAGTTTGTGTTGATCACGTAACAGGAACCGGATAGTAATTTAGTTGTAAATAGTGTAGACAAATGTAAGTAGGTTGAATTTGGTACACTTGTCTGAAGAGGTGAGCTTTAAGGGAGCGCTTGAAAGTTTGGAGAGTAGAGGATTGTCTTAATGGGTGGGGAAGTTTATGCCAGAGAGTGGGTGCAGCCCGAGAGAAGTCCTGTAACTGAGAATAAGAGCATTTGATTAGTGTGGAGGAGAGCTGTATGTCCTGTGAAGATCTGAGAGAGCGAGCTGGGATATATCTTGAGATGAGTGAAGATATGTATGCGGGTGCAGTCTTATTGAGGGCCTTGTTGGTTAGCAAAATAATTTGTATTTGATTATAAAATGTGAAATAAATCCCAATATTTAGTTGTAGTGGTAAATATAAACATCCCCTTTTCATTTTTTCTGGAATGTACACGGAAGTTTATAATAGTAAACTATACGGCGATAATGCCATCATTTTTGATAATTTTATCTTTAGTCCTTCCAATAAAACCTCCTGGTTGGAGTTTTCCCATCTCTTCGACTCCATAATTATTGTCAAGTACAGTAGTAATAAAGTAATGAAATCAAGATACAGAACTCTCATTACTTTATTACTGCTGTACTTGCCAATAACTTTGGACTCCAGCCAGGAAGTGGAGGTGCTACACACTGGGTGCAGATTTCCCTGAGAGTCAGCCAATCAGCTGCCTGTGGCTCCTGCCAAGATTGTACCGCCAGTCGGTGACCAGATTGACAGGAGGCCCATGCAGTCAATCAGCAGCAAGGGCTTCCTGTCAATCTCTGTAGCCCTTTCTTTTAAGCCTGGATTATTAGTCACAGCAGGAAAGGCGAGTGTGGAGCTTTATGGAAAATTGTCCTGTTTATCAGGCCACTGTGGTCCAGTAATTGATGCACTGTATGGCCAGTTTTAGTGAATCCTATTTATCATGCATGTGTGTAATGTGAAACCAATCTTATCTGGGCTGGAAACACACAGGAAAATCCTGTTCTTCTAGGTCTCCAGAAGTTTTGGCAGAAGGTATTTTTTAATACCTAGTCCTGAATGTTTTAGTTTTTAGAATATCTTATTTCATTGCTATTCATCTGTATAAAATATTAACATATGGGGGTAGATTCTATTAAATTCTAAAATATATGACGTTCAGCGACCGGAATAGGCGCACTTCGCACCTTATCACGCTCATTTGAATCTGCCCCATGGTGTCCTGGTTGACCATTGTCTATTATTAAGCAGTGTAAGTCAATGAACCGTAACTTGTGTCCCTAGTGGTAGGGAGCAATTATTTGAATATATGAATTATTCCTTGAGCCATTGACCGATTTGAACCATAACTGATCTTGTCCAGGTCTCTGGTATTGGAAACTTTACTACGAATGTTATTGGACTTGATTCACACTTAAGAGTGAGTGAGGTGTGGAAAGATCCGCACCCAACTCACTCTATCAGCCTTACGAGTGCCATAGGGCTACCTTATCTGTCCGTACAGACATTGGGGTAGATCCAGATGTTTGTCGTACGTTTATTCGCGTAGAGTATTTTCGTGTGCGTATATTCTATACACTCCCCTAGTAACGCCCCTTGAACATACATATTTTGTCGATCCGCTTTCCAAACCCTACCTTAACTTTTGCCAACACAACCGCAGTGATCCGCACACGTACGTATGGGCAACACGTATTTACGCAGCTAAGCACGCCCATACTGTACACTTTAAATACAAACCCCCGCCTACTTCACGTATTTCAGACGTATTTTGGAGTCCCGTAAAATTGGCACGCCCACACGTAAGTATTTACGTGACACATACGTGCATGGCCCATACATTCACAATTATGCTACGTTACCGTGTGTATTTTCTATGGTGCGCATGCGCAGTACTTACCAAAAGGCGATTTTACGTCTCCGCCACGTGGAAATTCGCTCAGAAGCATTATTCTGGATTTGGGCCATTGTGCCTCCCTCCCTGGCTAATCTAAATACCTCCCCCTCCCACTTCTTCCTCAAAACGCTGCATAACGCGGCCTCTATGGACGTAACTTACTGTGTGCGGTCTTTAAAGGCCGATCCAATACATATATAGCGTGAATGATCTACTATGCAAGCGCAGTAGGCCATTTTGTGCAAACGCACTTAAGAAGCAGAAGCTTCTTGAGTGTGAATCAGGCCCATTGTTGTAATATAACTGAGGCAATTTATTTATTTTTTCTAATTAAAGAACAATACAATACAAAAAACAACCAAAAACCTTGAGCCCAGTGTATATTTCCATTCCTCTCATTAATTTTGTTTATGTATTTTTACTGGCATATGATCTGCTCTGTTCAGTGCTCAAGCATCGCAGTGACCACACAAATATATCCTATAGTACTTCATGAGAGCCTTTAGCTTGGCTCCAAGTGCGGTGATTCAGGATTAGCTCATTCTCACACGACAAGGACTTGTTTGCAACTAACCAGGTCTGTTGAGAAACCCATTGAAAGCTTATACCATGTGCTTTATTCAGTTATTGACCTATAGAACAAGGCTCGTTGTGGAAATAGTTTTCAGTTTATGGGCCTGAAAATGGAGATTTTAATTGAAAATAAAGGATGAATACTATGATCAAGACAGCTTGTGCTCATCATTTACTCCTGTGCCTGTTACTACTCGTCATATTGAACCGGATCCTGAACTAATGGTGGATTGTGAACGGATGGAAGGGTTCTGTGCAGGAGTGGGTAGTGCGTTCCTTCACTCAATTAAGGTCACCTACATGTCCATAAGTGTAAATGTGGTGACAAGACATTCGTACCTAAGGGCTAAATCTAGCGCTTACTGTATGATTTAAATAGCACACAACGCGATTCAGTCTTCTGCAATGAAAGTGTATTAGACGGTTGGGTGGAATTTATGCATGCAACGTACATGCAAGGTAGGGAGGTATTTAAATAGTACAGTAAGGCCTGGCTTTCAGCCCTTACGTACTGTCCAGCCTTCTGCACCTTCCTTATATTAAGTAAAGATAAAGCTGAAATTTTATGGCAGGGTCCGCAGTCTATAAGTGTGCGAGGGGGGGGTGAAGAGTTGGATACAGCAGGGATCTGGCTTCTGACCTCTGCTGCCTCTGAGCTCTGAGCACCGTAGATGCTGAGGTCTGGATGTGTTCCATTGTTAGAAAGGCCAAATGCTGCTTCACCACCATCTATATTATAGAGGATGATTATGGATGTGGATCTTCTTGGAACAGCTACTTGTATCTTCAAATACTTTCCAAGACAAGCATACAAGTACAGAACATATGTTTTACATTGTATATAAGCTATTCCTCCTGTTATAGGCCAATATATGAATAAACGTGTTAAATATATAGACCATCGTTTGTAGAAAATACATTGTAATAATGATGCCAAGCAAATGAAGTTGTACATTAGCCGTTCTTCCTGTTTTGTTAAAGGCCACGTGCTTTAAAACATTACGCGATAATCGTACAATGCATTTCAGCACAATAATTGCATTCAGTGAGCTTGTATTACTCTCTCGCTGTAGAGGGAGTCTGAGGGGTAAACCACAGATTTGGGTGTAGCCTCGTATCTTTCACATACTTGTCTAAGTCACCAGCTTCCATTGTGAAAACAGGAGGGTGTCCACATGTTGTAGCCAAACAAGTGTTGAAGACTTTTCCATCACATGTGGTGTGCTATTTCCAAACATTAGCACTCGGAAAGCTCGGAAACTGAAATGGAGCAAGAACAATTGTTCAGAATAACTTATTGTGGTGCAAATGTGTGTGGCTGCTTTGGAAAGGACACTTGTTATTTTTACACCTGTTTGTGTTGGATGACATCTAAAACCTTTAGGCTTAATATGAGCCCTGTCCGCATCAAGTTCATCGGAACGACATAACCACACCCCCTTCAGATATACCTATGCCTGCAGGTGTCTGCTGTTCACATAGGTGGCAGTGTAAGCATTGCCCATACAGTGATATCCTCCCACAGCTGGGAGACTCTGATGCTGAGAATGCACCTTTGGGGCCAGATTTACTAAGCTGCAGGTTTGGAAACGTAGAGATGTTGCCCATAGCAACCAATCAGATTTTAACTGACATTCTCTATTATGTAAAAAGAAAGTGAGAGATAGAATCTGATTGGTGGCTATAGACAACATCTCCACTTCTCCAAACCCGCAGCTTAGTAAATCTGGACCTTGGACACTGGATTTTTAGCGTTGCTTACCTGATCCAGGCTCACTATTCTGCAAAGCCCCATGAAAGATCTTCTCCTTCATTCAAATTGACTCATGAGACGGGTTGGGTAATTGTTTTTCTTTTGCTTGATCTGGGCAAACAAGGAATGTACAGAAACACCTTTGGTTACTCAGTGGGCAAAAAAAAAAGCTTAAATAAATGTTTGTGTGTGTATATAGGTTTACATTTTATGATAACTAAGACAACAATATAATAGTTTAAAAATTATTTTAATTAATTTAGGATGGGGGCAACGAGATAGGTACAGGGTAATTAGAGGGAGGTTAGAGTGGGATAATGGCGTTACTTTTTAGTGGTGGGACAAACTCCGCTCCATCATTTAGTGCATGTCACAATGTGCTGGCCTGCATGTAGAAGAATGGGCCGATGGTCATGTGTGCTGCTGGTACTGATCGCCATGGCTACGGTGGCTTTCCATGGCGATCATAGATTTGTAAGTAAAGGCCACTTCGATTGCATGCAAGAAAGGGCATTTGCACGTTAAAATGTCCATTAGAATGGCATATTTAAACATCCCCATTTTTAGACAGTCCTGATATAGAATCCCTCCTGCAATTTTGTGCAGGTTGCCAAAATATAGAGATTTCATATCTACTCAGGCAAATTTTTACAAGTGTTTTTTTTTTTTTTCTATGAGCCTGTAGATCCTACTTGGTGTGTTCAGATAAAGGGCTCTAATTGTAGTAGCCTTATATTAGTCCTGCAGAAGTGTGCACTTACTTATAGCTAGTGTGGAGATATTTATGGAGTGCTGCGTAGTCCTATCTAGATGAAAATACTGCGCTCATATAATAAATGGATTATTAGTGATGTGAGTTCAATCTTTCAAAGTCCTTGTTTTTGGGATAATTATGAACTAAAACCAAGATTTATAGATCTGTATTTTATTTGAGAGCTATCATTAAATACTCTGTGAAGCATAAAAAAAGCAAATTAAAACTTTTTAGTTTTTATTTAGCTTTGCCAAACATCACTCTGCAAGCACGTCTGTGCCGTCCTCCTTTTTAAATGTAGTGTAAATGGATGGCATTTAAAGCCATATAATTTTAAATGGCATAAGAAGTTTTTGCCATGAAAAATGTCACACAGGAAGTCCAAGGAATTAGTGACTGTAGAGGAATGTTTATTTCTCACAATGATTGTCGAATAATTGTCATACAGTTGTGTGCGTTCCATAACCTGTTTCTAGTACATTGGAGTTGTTCTCTGGTTAAAGGTTCTTCCCTTGTTTTCAGGTGTTCTGTGCCACCTGCTGCAGCCTCAAATGCAAACTGTTATACATGGATAAGAAGGAGGCTCGGGTGTGTGTGATCTGTCATTCGGTCCTCATCAATGGTAAGACAGGCCTCAGCCCTTCCTAAATTATCATTTCTTTTATGGGTATGAAATAGGGCCATTCTCTCGGATATAGATTGCTTATGCCTCGATGAGGCATAGCAATTGATCCCTGGAGCACTGAACCTTGTGCTCTGATAGATAAGAGGAAAAACTACCCCAACCCTTTCCTTAATTCTAACCCTAGCCCTCCCTTACCCACAGTCTGAACCTGGCCCTCCCTTATCCACAGTCTGAACCTGGCCCTCCCTTATCCGCAGTCTGACCCTAGCCCTCTGTTACCCGCAGTCTGACCCTAATACTCCCTTGTTCCTAGCCTGACCCTAATCCTCCCTTCTCTATATCCTAACCCTCCCTTCTTTATAGCCTAACCCTAAGACCCCCCTCACAGCAGCCTGACCCTAATCCTCCCCATCTATGGCCCTAACCCAAACCCTCCCTTCGCAGAGTCTCACCCAAACCCCCTTTCCCCAAGACTAAGAGCCCCTGGAGAGGTTACTCACCCCTCTAATAGGAGAGTTGGCATTCTCGTCCATTCTTTAAAAAAACAAAAACTAAAATGGCTGTAATTTGAAATGGAGACAGCTAAAAGGGTGTTTTTTTGCTGTCTCTATTTCTAAAAGCAGCCCATCAGACCAACAGTGTGTTATAAACCAGAATCTGCCCTTCTGTGTCCCGTGAAAATGTTAAAATGTTTTGCCCCTAGACCCTGTTTGGTCCTCAGTGTTAAGATTTAGCATATCCCTATCATTATACCAAACAAGTGTAAATTGTTCTACTGTAGTCGCTTCTACCACCGCATATGGGAGGCTATTCCACCTAATGAACTTCTCAGTGAATTATCATTTCTGCACTTTTCCTGTAAACCTAAATATGTTAATTCTTTCTTTTCTCTATTTGTGATTTCTGAAAAACTGTACATGATTTATCTTCTGCTGCCTTTTGCTCTGTCTCCTCTGATGGTATAGAGGACAGAGGATCCCTGCTGGAAACCTTTATTCTGTGTTTTTATTCTGCTCATTTCTCTTCCTCGCATCTGACAGCATAACTTGCTCAGTGGGTTGTCTTGTGTTTATCGCTGCAATATATTAGTCCATTTACTTTGACTAAGCAGCATCTCCACCCTGTAGTTTATTTACTGCTCACCTTTTTTTTTTAGTAGCAGTCTTCGGGTAGGGTCCAGAAGTCCGCCGTGCGATCCTAAAGGCCGTACATGCAAGGGGAGACGACCACTCCTCTCACATGTAAGGATTCCTGTACTCTGGGCTCTACCTTCAATGTTACGCACCAGCCCCATAGAAAATAGGCTGGTGCTAGCCCTTACTGTACGATTACCAAACTCTCACCCATCACTGTTTGTACACGCTGTATGTATGGCGGACCCTTCCGTTCCCCTTTCGGAACCTTAGAGAATCCAGATCCATGCCGGTATCCTTCACATGCATGCGCAGTGCCGAAATGCTGGCGGTTTCCACGTGCAGAGTGTGGAAAACGCCCACGTTTGGTCATATGTTGATCCGGCTCTTAGGGTCTTATCTCTAATACTGTATAATGATGGTTCTGTTCTCAGTAGTCACAGTTGACAGGTACTGAAGCCTTTCCTGCCTCCAGCTCTTACTAAACTGTATGGGCTGGATCCAGACCTTGTTAAGTGCATGAACTTAGTTACTCCTGGGCTAAACCATGGTGATTGCAGGGGAGTCATATTTCATCTGTTGTAAACAGTATTAGAGTTGAGAGGTGATGTTTCCTATCTCAAGTCTAAATAACAGTGTGATAGTAAAGCTGGTCAGTATCTGTGTGCAGTAAGCAATTCAAAGATATATCCCTGCATGCAAAGAATACAATAAACTTGACTCCCCCTGAAATCAACATGGTTTAGCCCAGGAGTAACTAAGTTCATGCACTTAACAAGGTCTGGATCCAGCCCTATGTATCTTGTGACTCTTAACCAGCCACCATGCTTAAGACCCTTTCCCATAACCACATTGTACCTTTCAGCTCAAGCTTGGGAGAACATGCTGAGTGCGTCAGTCCAGAGCCCAAATCCCAACAACCCTGCAGAGTACTGCTCCACAATCCCCCCCATGCAACAAGCACAGGCGTCAGGGGCCCTCAGCTCCCCACCTCCTACGGTCTTGGTGCCGGTAGGAGTGCTAAAACATCCAGGAACTGAAGGTGAGGCCATCGGTCTACATTCTATTATTATAAAGGCTGACTTCTTGGCCAGTGTCCTGTTCTTTTAGATTCCTTATATTTACATAACTATGCAGCAGGATGACCTATTTCCCATGGAGAGCTGAGAAGGGTCTGCATTCCTTCTGCTCCTTCCTCTGAGGTGTGTCACTTCCTGACCATTCCATTCTCCCCCCAGAGGCTTTACACGGCTTCATTGCTTTGTTTATAGTCCGCTCTAAAGTGTAATCTACCTGCTCAGACACAAGGGCCTAACTTGTATAAGCTGTAGAGGTAACGGTGGGCACACAGCCGCAGCATCTTACTCCTGGCTTTTCCCAGATAAGCAGCATTTAGGTAGAATAATCCATGTTGCATTACACTAATGTTTAACAACCATGGGCCGGATACAGAAATACGCAATACGGATGAGTTACACACTCAGTGCGAGCGTCCTGCGCATTCACGAACGTCATAGTTACACAATTATGAACGATTATGGATTGTGCACTGTAAGCATTTCCGATGGTGGCATGTGACGACCTGCCATACGTACAGGGTACACACTTATTGGGAGGTATTTAAATTGTACAGTAAGGGCATGATCCTTCATTACACGATAACCCCGTATTACATGGGATAGGTGCATAGAAGGTTAAGGTAGCGTCCAGGGTACGGAAGTGAACTCTCCTCCCTCGCACGGAGTTTAGGATCTCATTTGCGTCATTTTGCTTGTACTGCATCCTAATCACATGTGCAGTGCATGCTTCATTCTGAATCCGGCCCCCTACATGTGTGTGAACGTTATAGATCCGACTACGAAGGTGAATTGCATCTAGTCTAGAAAGTTTTAAAGGACCAGGGCTTGTGCTTTCCTCTATTGATAGGGTCACAGTCCAGAGAACAGAGGAGAGTCTGGTTCGCTGATGGGATTTTACCGAACGGAGAAGCGGCGGATGCAGAGAAAGTGAGCACAGCACCTGCGGCGGGAACCTTAACTGTGTCACATGACGCTAATAAATCCACCCCGAGCAACTCTCCACCTACAGAGGTAAGTCCACAGGACGTAACAATCCTTATAGCTGCATCGGATAGAAGAAGCACACAAGTATGGGCTCTTCTTTTACGCCTAGCTGTAGTGGCTTTGAGTCATGGTGTTTACACATATAATGTTATGTTTGTATCATATGACCAGTGTTGTAAGAGTTCCGCAACCCAATTGAACAACTAGGCAATGCTTTTTTTTTTTCTCCTTCAAATATATACAGCTTTATTTCTGTGACCCACAACAGACAATAATTGCTACATATTCAGGTCTGTGGGCCAGATTCAATTAGCTTTGCATCAGCGTATTTTGCGGTGCGAAGCTAATTCCACAAATTTTTTTGGGGTGACTTTTATGCACACCCCATAAAGGTGCGAATAAAAATTCGCCTATTTTTCATACCGTATATGACGGGGAAAAAGCGCAGCGCGTACTTTTTCCCATCATAGCGGCTAATTGAATCTGGCCCTGTGTGTGAGCAAGTCACAGAGAATCTGATGAAGCTGGTGCATTTTCTAATGGTGTTTCTGTGCATTTGAAGCACTGATTGGAGATTTGAGACATCTTCACCAGTGTTTGGCCGCCTCAATCTGGCCACTGGCTCTGACAAAAAGTTTAAATAAAAATAGTGATTGTTGCCAGACATAATATTTTTGATTGTCTGCAAAGATTTTTTTTTGGGATGATTGCACATTTTAGAGCAGGCATGTTACCTTTTCAATCTCTTTCAGAAATGATCTGATGAAATGAGTAATAATTCAATTGTGACGTCTGAGGCCGTCATCAGTCATTTGTTCTCTTCGTCTACTCTTTTCTTTCTAGGCTGCAAACTCTTCTGGATTCTGTGGCAGCATAACTCAGGTCGGCAGTGCAATGAACCTGATACCAGAGGATGGTCTTCCACCTATTCTTATCTCCACTGGGGTGAAAGGAGGTGAGGCGCTGACAAAATAATCATCTTGGGCCTGATTCAGACTTAAGAAGGAGCTTGAAAATAAGAGAGGAAAGTTACTCTTGGGATAAACCATGTTGATTGCAGGGGAGTCATATTTCATCTGTTGCAAAAAAGTATTAGAGTTGAGACATGATGTTTCCAATCCCAAGTCTAAATAACAGTGTGATGGTAAAGCTGGTCAGTATCTGTGTGCAGTAAGCAATTCAAAGATATATCCCTGCATACAAAGAACTTGACTCCCCCTGCAGTCAACATGGTTTAGCCCAGGAGTAACTTTCCTCTCTTTTTTTCAAGCTCCTTCTTAAGTCTGAATCAGACCCCTAGTCTCTTATTTTTAATGAAATAAATCCAACTAAGTGTGAAGGTTCTATAGTGATTTTATATATGCGCTATAGTAACTGTATTAACATTTTACTGAGGTGTCCTCTGCTTGAGCTGTGTGCTAGTTGGTCCATAAGTGAACGATGGGGAACGCTAAGCAGATTTGAGCCACCCAGTTTTAGCAATACTCTGGCATAGGTTTGTACATACTCTGAGGTTATTGTGAATTGTATGGCTGATTTTATTGTTGTTTTAGTAACTCCAAGCTTGTAAAATTCATAACATTTTCTAAATCAGGTACAGGTACAAGTGACTGTACCTGCACAAGGGTAGGGATGGTTAGGGTTAGGCTGTGGGATGAGGATGGTTAGGGTTATGAGTGTTAGGGTTAGGCTGTGGGATGAGGATGGTTATGGTTTTGAGAGTGTTAAGGTTAGGCTGTGGGATGAGGATGGTTAGGGTTATGAGTGTTAAGGTTAGGCTGTGGGATGAAGATGGTTAGGGTTTTGAGTGTTAAGGTTAGGCTGTGGGATGAGGATGGTTAGAGTTATGAGAGTTTTAAGGTTAGGCTGCGGGACGAGGATGGTTAGGGTTATGAGAGTGTTACGGTTAGGCTGGGATGGTAGGGATTGTTAGGGTTATGAGAGTGTTAGAGTTAGGCTGTGGGACGAGGATGGTTAGGGTTATGAGAGTGATAAGGTTAGGCTGTGGGTTGAGGATGGTAAGGGTTATGAGAGGGTTAAGGTTAGGCTGTGGGACGAGGATGGTTAGGGTTATGAGGGCCCGATTCAATTGTCAGCGTTAATTAGAAATTAACGCTGACTACAAAATAACGCTGGTATCGCCGATGATCCAGCGGTAAAATAGCGCCGATTCAATAGTTTTTCAATTAACGCCCACTGCCAGCGTTAATTGGCTGGTGGGCGAAGGATTTTGCTCCTCCCCCCTCCCTTAAATATCGCTGCACCATCCACCAGCCTTTTAACGCTGGTGGATAACGCTGGTGCTTACCTGACTTCTGGTGCTGCTGCTGCTGGCTGTCTCTCGGTTTGTGACCTGAGCTGTGTCCGAGGGCCCGCTGTTTCCCTGCTTCCCCCTGCTGTGCTGCCTTTGTAAGTACAGCTTTTTTTTTTTCATTATTTTAAAAAACTTTTTTTTATTGTTTATTCAAATTTATTTTTTAACTGTTTAAATTGTTCTTTCCCCACCTGTATACCCCCCTCCCCCCTCTCACCCCCACCTGTATCCCCCTCCTTCCCATAGCTATATCCCCCTGCTTTTCCACACCTGTCTCCCCCCTCCACACCGTGCATTGTTAGGAAAGTACAATACATTTTTTATACAGTTGAGTTAATTTTCATATATTGTAGTTAACCCTTTGGTCACTTCGCTCCACTAACTACTGTTAAAATTCACTTTCCAATCCGCCCTCCCCCGCCACCTCCTTCAGATCACTATTCCATAATTTTTTTGGTTTTTTTTGCATTCTTTTATTTGCTGTGTACTGTATTAGGTTTTGCTGTTAGTTAACCCTTTGTTCCTCTGCCTCCACCCCCCTCCTGTACTTCTAATCCACTTTCCAATCTGCCCTCCACCACCCCCCTGCCACCTCCTTCAGATCACTATTCCATAATTTTTTTGGTTTTTTTTGCATTCTTTTATTTGCTGTGTACTGTATTAGGTTTTGCTGTTAGTTAACCCTTTGTTCCTCTGCCTCCACCCCCCTCCTGTACTTCTAATCCACTTTCCAATCCGCCCTCCACCACCCCCCTGCCACCTCCTTCAGATCACTATTCCATAATTTTTTGGGGTGTTTTTGCATTCTTTTATTTGCTGTGTACTGTATTAGGTTTTGCTGTTAGTTAACCCTTTGTTCCTCTGCCTCCACCCCCCTCCTGTACTTCTAATCCACTTTCCAATCCGCCCTCCACCACCCCCCTGCCACCTCCTTCAGATCACTATTCCATAATTTTTTGGGTTTTTTTTGCATTCTTTTATTTGCTGTGTACTGTATTAGGTTTTGCTGTTAGTTAACCCTTTGTTCCTCTGCCTCCACCCCCCTCCTGTACTTCTAATCCACTTTCCAATCCGCCCTCCACCACCCCCCTGCCACCTCCTTCAGATCACTATTCCATAATTTTTTGGGTTTTTTTTGCATTCTTTTATTTGCTGTGTACTGTAAGGATGGCTATGTATGAGAGTGTTAAGGTTAGGCTGTGGGATGAGGATGGTTAGGGTTATGAGTGTTAAGGTTAGGCTGTGGGACGAGGATGGTTAGGGTTATGAGAGTGTTAAGGTTAGGCTGTGAGACGAGGATGGTTAGGGTTATGAGAGTGTTAAGGTTAGGATACGTGGACGAGGATGGTTAGGGGAGGGCAAAGGATAAACTGTAAAAGGGGAGTGTTAAGGTTAGAGTTAGATGAAGATTAAGATAAGGTTTACTCTTCTTAGAGACAGCGGTTGTGGGAATGATGCTGTGTCGCCAGAAACCGCTAAATACTGACGGCAGTCAGTGCTTCATTGCAGCAGAGATGTGTGGGAAGACAGATTGTTGGAGCAGAAAACTACACCCGTTCTCAAGGACTATGTACACACAGTTGCAACATGTTTATTTCTCTATCGCATGATAAAAACAAAATCTTAAATGAATATAATATGTGTAAACCTGCTATACAATAACTATTTGTAGACATGCATCTGTCATAAACCAAGTTTATTTTTTTGTCTCTAGCCAAATGAATATAGAAAGAAACCTTCAAACATGTCTGAACAACATTGCATGCTTGTATTCTCTTTCCAATGACGTGTCAGCTGTACTAAATCTAGATCTGGAAGTGGTCTAATACACACACTTCATTGCAAATTAAGCACATGTAAAAAAGGGATGCAATTATATTCATATCATTTTCTTTTTTCTCAGAGGTTCTGACACCGAACCAAACAATTTATTCCTACTTGAAGAATGTGATTGAGATATTTGTGATTAAAGCTTGGGCAGTGCTATTCTCCTTTTGCTTTAACATTACTGGATAGCACCACTTCTATTTTGCATGATGGTGTGCAGAGACCTTAACCCAGTTCTAAGCCTATTGCAGAAGGATGGCCTAGTTCTCACCTAGAAATGCATGGAATAAGCTAAGCTGTACATTGTCAAATCTAGTTTATTGCATTGCATCCAGTAGCAATCTGTAGCACCTGTAACAGCTGACAATAATAATGGACTGGATCCAGACTTAAGTAAGGGCTTGAAATTAGTTAGTCCTGGGCTGATTGCAGGGGAGTCATATTTCATCTGTTGCAAACAGTATTAGAGTTGAGAGGTGATGTTTCCTATCCCAAGTCTAAATAAAGGTGTGATAGTAAAGCTGGTCAGTATCTGTGTGCAGTAAGCAATTCAAAGCTATATCCCTGCATGCAAAGAATACAATTACCTTGACTCCCCTGCAATCAACATGGTTTAGCCCAGGAGTAACTCATTTCAAGCACTTAAGTCTGGATCCAGCCCAATGTTTCTTCCATCTCCAGTTTGCTTACCTGCAACTAGACTTTTGCTTAAAATCTTAATATTTATAGATTGTTATGGGGGATTCTCACATAAGTGACATGTTTAAGGACGGTGAACCATTTTGCCTCTGAATGGCCATTGTGGAATGGAAAGAAGCAGGACATGATTGCGATATGTAGTGATTGACGTCCCGTTATACACATGGTGAAAGTAAATGGTAGTACGTCTCTCTCCGTAGATTACGCCGTGGAGGAACGTCCCTCCCAGATGTCTGTCATGCAGCAGCTGGAAGATGGCGGCCCGGACCCTTTAGTGTTTGTCCTGAACGCAAACCTCTTGGCAATGGTGAAGATTGTGAATTGTACGTCATGTTGTTCAGTCTGTGGTGTTTGTCAGACAGCTCTTCAGTCAGAGACCCTCTGTGATGAGAGCTCTTTATAACCTCTCCCAGTGGATGAAGCCTTTGTTTGGGTTTAAGTGACATTCTGCCTGTTAATTCCATAAACAAAAGTGACATCGATGAGGCATAAAGCTGAAGTCACTAGACCCTGCTGCATTGTCAGGCTGAATGATGTGCCACAGGATGCAGGTGGCAGAGACACCTTCAGTGGCTTTATGTGTTTGTAGAAAAGTAACAACCCCAATAATGTACATCACTAGTACCGACACCTTCAGCCTTCCCAGATGAGTGAAATTATAAGGCACACGCATATGTGTTCCACATACGATCTTAATTCCCCAATAGTAGCTACTACGCATGCATAGTAGCTATTTTACACAAGCTATGTATCGTTTCGTTACGTAGATTGCGTAAAATAGTTACTACACGTGCGTAGTAGCTACTATCAGGGAATTAAGATCGTATGTAGAACACGTACGGTGTTGTGAATCCAGGCCTATATCCTAAATTAATAATAATCCTAATAATTTAAGAATATAAGATTAATATTGAGTGATCTTTTTTTTTTACACGTATTAAGAAGCTCTGTGGTCTGCAGTGACATTATATATTGTATTATAGTTTGTCATAACCAGGTAAACTCTTGTGACCTTAAGTGATTATGTACTGGATTCAGACTTTGGAAATGTGGGCGCTTTCCTCTCTGCTAGCGGGTCACACCCACATTTCCAGACCACGCATGTGTGCGTCGCTAACTTCCATCACGAATCGGAATCCTCAGACTTATGTGCTGGACGTCGTTCCAACGGCAGGGAGACATAGAGCGTATACACTAGGTCAGAGGGGGATGGTATTTCAGTAGCTCAGTAAGGGCGTGTTTCAGCCCTTACGTCCTATCCAGATTTTAATGACGTCTCCATTTTAGGTGGGGTTAACACAAAAATATTAGGGTATGGTGCTGTTGTCGTAACTCCCTGTGACTGAGGGGAGTGACCTTCAGGAGTTTGTATACATTGAGCGTCTGATCTCATTGTGCTCTTAGCTCCAATCACAGCTGAGTAGAGGAAGGCTAGGTCCCTTCCTATGTTCATATCAGTCTTCTATGCAGAATTATCCTATGCATAAAGTTAAATAGTAAAATCTCTTCACAACAATAGCAGTAAAATGTGAAATAAATTGTTTATTTGTGTAGTCTATTAAAGATTGCAATCTGTTGATTGATTTCCATGTTTAGTTCACCCGCTAAAACATCCTGTGATCTCCACCTGTGACAACTGTTTGTGATTTAGCTGCACACTGAGGCAGAGTCTGGAACGTCTGTGTAACTGATAACCTGTCGCGGTGACACAGCATGTCAGTGTGACAGCCTGTATTCCAGGACAGTGTTGCTCATTATCGGGTCTTCTGCCTCCTGCAGATGTGAACAGGAAGTGCTGGTGTTTTACCACGAAGGGGATGCATGCCGTGGGCCAGGCAGAAATGGTCATCCTGCTCCAGTGTCTGCCCGACGAGAAGTGTCTGCCCAGGGATCTCTTCAGTCACTTTGTGGATCTGTACCGGGAGGCCTTGGCAGGTATGAGGGAAGGGACGCGGTTCCTCGTCCGAGTGGCTGCATTTCGACCATGATACAACCAACTGAATGGCGGCTGTATCACTGTTCGAACAACCCTGAAAATGGAAAAAGGTTTTGGAAATGGGAACCTACTACCCCATTCCAAATAACGAAAGGCTACGGTGGGTACATTAGGGTTAGGCTGCGGTAGTTAGGGTTAGGGCTTAGGGGGAAGGTTAGGCTTAGGCTGTTGGACATTTAGGATTAGGCTGTGGGGCATGGAGAGTGAAGGTTAGGCTGTGGGGCATGCAGGATGAAGGTTAGGCTGCGGGGCATGGAGATTTGGGGTTAGGCTGTGGGACATGGAGGGTTAGGGTTAGGCTGTTGGACATTTAGGATTAGGCTGTGGGGCATTGAGGGTGAAGGTTAAGCTGCGGGGCATGCAGGATAAAGGTTAGGCTGCGGGGCATGGAGATTTGGGGTTAGGCTGTGGGACATAGAGGGTTAGGGTTAGGCTGTTGGACATTTATGGTTAGGCTGTGGGGCATGTAGGGTGAAGGTTAGGCTACCGGGGCATGGAGATTTGGGGTTAGGCTGTTGGACATTTAGGGTTAGGCTGTTGGACATTTAGGGTTAGGCTGTGGGGCATGGAGGGTTAAGGTTAGGCCGTTGGACATTTAGGGTTAGGCTGTGGGGCATGGAGAGTTGGGGTTAGGCTGTGCAGTATAGAGTGTTGGGGAAGGGTTAAGGGTAGGGACAGGTTAAATGACTTGCCTATCAGCGGATGACTCTTTGTGACTGCAGTAGTGGCAGCACTGCTGCTTTCTAAAATGCAGACTGCCGGCAAATCCTTCTTTCGCCAGCTGGCACGTAGATAAGTATTGTTCCATAATGATGGTGGGTGATGCACTTCCAATCTCCTGACTATTGACCAGCAGATTCTAACCCATTTATCTTTCACCCCAGGTAACTTGGTGGGGAACTTGGGTCACTCGTTTGTGAGCCAGAGCTTCCTCGGCAGCAAAGAACATGGTGGGTTCCTGTATGTGACACCTACGTACCAGTCCCTGCAAGACCTGGTACTCCCTGCGCAGCCCTACCTGTTTGGGATACTAATCCAGAAGTGGGAGACCCCGTGGGCCAAAGTCTTCCCTATGAGGCTCATGCTGCGCCTGGGGGCTGAGTACAGATGTGAGTAGAGACACAAAGAGATCTAAGAAATCCTTTGCATAGCGCTTTATTCAGGTTGGTAACACCAACCATTTGCAGGTATACAGTTAATAGTGGGTTTAATTCATCTAAAGTGTTTGCTCTTTTTGCAGATGACATAAAGATATGTAACATGATTACAGCGTGATTGGTGATCTAGGTAGACTGGAGGAATGGTCAAGAGTGTGGCAACTGCAGTTTAATGCTAAAAGATGCAAATTAATGCAAGAATCTTATAGCTCAATATATCATTAATGGCATTACATTATAATCTACTGAGGAGGAAAGGGATCTAGGAGTCATTATTTCCAGTGACTTAAAGGTAGCCAAGCAATGTAACAAAGCAATGAGAAAGGCAAGTCAGATGCTTGGTTGCATAGGAAGAGGAATTAGTAGCAGAAAGAGAGAAGTAGTGATGCCCCTTTATAAATCATTGGTACGCCCTCACCTAGAATACTGCGTTCAGTTCTGGAAGCCATATCTCCAGAAAGACATAAATACATCAGAGACTGCAAAGAAGAGCAACTAAAATAATGCATGGCCTTTGTCACACAACATACAAAGGCTAGAAGAACTAAACATGCATAGCCTTGAGTAGAGAAGGGAAAGGGTGGATATCATGGCATGTTCAGGGATATCAAAGGGTTTAACAAAGTATAGGGGCCAAATTTACTAAGCTGTGGGACAGGAAAAGTGGAGATGTTGTCCATAGCAACCAATAAGATTCTAGCTGACATTTTCTAGTATGTTGTGGGAGAGTGAGAACTAGAATCTGATTGGTTACTATGGACAACATCTCCACTTTTTTTTTCCCGCAGCTTAGTAAATCTGGCCCCAGGAGTGGCCATTTCTCAAATAAGAGATGTATTCGAACACAAGAGCATTCCTTAAAACTGAAGAGGGGTGGGGCAGAGGAAATGTGTGGATAAAATACTTCACTGAAAGGGTAGCTGATAAGTGGAATAGCCATCTGCGGTGGTAGAACAATTTTTACATGCTCGGGATACATATAAGGATATCCTTAAACTGGATGGGTCTTATCTGCGGTCACATTTCTTTAGTTGAATGTTTCTTTGCTCTGTTTACTCTGGGAAAAGTTTGTACAGTTCTAGACTCTCCTTTATGTGAGCCAATGCACTGCTGCTCGAGCGTTTCAGTTTCGATCTGTCTTATAGGTACACTGACCTGTGTTCATAATCTACAGAGCGATATGACCCAGCTTAATGCTAAATTCAAGAGCGATATGACCCAGCTTAATGCTAAATTCAAGAGCGATATGACCCAGCTTAATGCTAAATTCAAGAGCGATATGACCCAGCTTAATGCTAAATTCAAGAGCGATATGACCCAGCTTAATGCTAAATTCAAGAGCGATATGACCCAGCTTAATTATAATCTACTGAGGAGGAAAGGGATCTAGGAGTCATTATTTCATGTGACTTAAAGGTAGCCAAGCAATGTAACAAAGCAATGAGAAAGGCAAGTCAGATGCTTGGTTGCATAGGGAGAGGAATTAGTAGCAGAAAGAGGGAAGCAGTGATGCCCCTTTATAAATCATTGGTACGACCTCACCTAGAATACTGTGTTCAGTTCTGGAGGCCATATCTCCAGAAAGACATAAATACATTCGAGACTGAGCAAAGAAGAGCAACTAAAATGGTCCATGGCCTGTGTCACACAACATACAAAGGCTAGAGGAACTAAACATGCATAGCCTTGAGTAGAGAAGGGAAAGGGTGGATATCATGGCATGTTCAGAGATATCAAAGGGTTTAACAAAGTACAGGGGCCAAATTTACTAAGCTGTGGGACAGAAAAAGTGGAGATATTATCCATAGCAACCAATAAGATTGTAGCTGACATTTTCTAGTATGTTGTGGGACAGTAAGAACTAGAATCTGATTGGTTGCTATAGACAACATCTCCACTTTTTTTCCCGCAGCTTAGTAAATCTGGCCCCAGGAGTGGCAATTTCTCAAATAAGAGATGTATTTGAACACAAGAGCATTCCTTAAAACTGAAGAGGGGTGGGGCAGAGGAAATGTGCGGATAAAATACTTCACTGAAAGGGTAGCTGATAAGTGGAATAGCCATCTGTGGTGGTAGAACAATTTTTACATGCTCGGGATAGATATAAGGATATCCTTAAACTAGATGGGTCTTATCTGCGGTCACATTTCTTTAGTTGAATGTTTCTTTGCTCTGTTTACTCTGGGAAAAGTTTGTTCAGTTCTAGACTCTCCTTTATGTGAGCCAATGCACTGCCGCTCAAGCGTTTCAGTTTTGATCTGTCTTATAGGTACACTGACCTGTGTTCATAATCTACAGAGCGATAAGACCCAGCTTAATGCTAAATTCAAGAGCGATAAGACCCAGCTTAATGCTAAATTTATCTGCGGTCACATTTCTTTAGTTGAATGTTTCTTTGCTCTGTTTACTCTGGGAAAAGTTTGTACAGTTCTAGACTCTCCTTTATGTGAGCCAATGCACTGCTGCTCGAGCGTTTCAGTTTCGATCTGTCTTATAGGTACACTGACCTGTGTTCATAATCTACAGAGCGATATGACCCAGCTTAATGCTAAATTCAAGAGCGATAAGACCCAGCTTAGTGCTAAATTCAAGTTTAAGAAATAGTGGTTCAAGATTTTGGGACCATATGCAAAAGCAGCCAACAAGTTTGCAAACAATGGGGTAGATCCAGAACTCCGCTTGCAATTCGTTTACTAGCTTAGCGCATTCACGCTCATACTGTACTCTTTAAATGCCAGTACCCGCGTTTGAAGCGTAATTTCCGGTGTCGTAAGGCTGGCACGCCCCCTCTAGCGTATTTACGCAACTAATACGTGAAAGCCCCTGACGCTCCCGGTTACGTTACGTAGCATATCATCTGTCGTGCACATGCTCAGCACATACCAAAAGGCGATTTTACGTCTCCGCCAGGCGTAAATACGCAGTGGAACGGTGTTCTGGATCTGCCCCAATGACGAAATTTGCTCCCCTTGAATTTTAAAATGGACCGTCTCTTGTTTCAGCTTTTTGTCTAACTAAATCGGCCCCGTAATGCAATCAATGCAATGTCTAATTTTCAATCTTGATTATTCAAATGACATAACTGGGGTCGCAATGTATTAATAAGCAACGTGTGCTTTATAAAAGAACAGCAAAGGGAAAGTTAGTGAATGCAGTGTCTATACCATTCACACAGTCACAAGCTCCTTTCATTAAAAAAATAAAAAAATAAATTTAGAGCCACAATAATGCATAAATAACGAATGCACTGTGCTAGGTCATTTGTTAGGTAAATACAGCAATACAGTTATGGCTGTTTGTTAAGCAGTTAACTGATTCACTACAGTCTTTCAGCCTTGTTTCTAGAATAAGACAAAATGCATAAAAAATGAAGCACATTATCATGTTTTGTGTATTCTGCAGTGTACCCCTGTCCGCTGTTCAGCGTGAGGTTCCGGAAGCCTCTGTTTGGGGAGACTGGACACACCATCATCAATGTCCTGGCTGTGAGTATTCAAATCTGCAAATCGGTCTCTAAACTCAACACAGTGTGACGCTGCGATATGTCTAAGTGGACGGAAGAATGTTTATTTTTCTTGTGTCTTGTCTTATTCCTTGTGGAGAATCAAGTTTTTGTTTTTTGGTGTCTTTTGAGGGGTTAAGTATAAGGTAAACTTGTGCAATGTTTTTCTATAACAAATACCAATAAGCTTTATAGCCAAAGGCTAAATGAGTGCTGTTCGGTCTGGTTACAAAGTTTGCCACTACTGGCTAGAACAATACCTCATACCACATGATTGCAGCTATATCTTTAAAGGACTAAACGTCTTGTGGATTAAAATCATGTAATGCTTAGGTGTGATACAGGCACTAAAGTCTTTCCTGTGAAAATTATTCTGCCATCTTTTACCATGGTTTAGTACACCCTCTAGTGGCACCTAGTAGTGATGCCTCTGCCCAACAGAGAGGCACCTGATTTTTTTTGTTTGTTATAAAGCTGGGTACACCCTGGAGGGTTATCTGGCAATTTTTTCTTCAGATCACTATGTAATCGTCAGATATCTCTGACATCTTATAAGTGTGTACTGACCCTCAATGCTGTGCAATAGGCAGAAACCGCATGGCATTGTGTGATTCCATTTTGGGAGCTCCTAATATAGTTTCCAATCAGCGATGTCCTGAAAAACCTTCAGTGCAACGATTCCCATTCAGTTCTTGCAGTAGTCCAGCCTTTGTGGGCATGCATTATAGGTGCTCCAATGAGTTTGTGGGATCAGTGTCGTGTTTCCCTGATGTGCACTTTAAATTGTGATTTATAATTGTTAGTACCATTGCCAGTGTGTGCCCAGCTTTACACCATTGTGCCATTGTTTTTCTGCATAGATTAAAGCACGTGCACACTGGACAGTTGGTAAACGGCAGCAGATGTTTGTGTAGAGATTATGGTATGTGAAGAATAATTGGTTCTAACAAACAATAAAAGCTTAGTTAGGAATTATAGTATTTCATTTTTTTTTTCCTTCAGACGTCGTACAACACATTTTATGGTCTGTTTGTTATAAACAATTTCTATAAAGTGTAAAATACAACGATGATTCCCTCTGTCCTTGAGAACATGTTAATCTCTGCTGATAGTCTTATTGTCTATTATTATTTATTTGTTTTAAAGCCTGATACATTCATACAAATGAGTTTACACCTGGTGTATTATGGAGTGAAATCACTTTTCTCTCACCTCCTTCTTGTCTTTTCGTGCTAAGGATTTCCGAAACTATCAGTACACGCTGCCGGTGGTACAGGGTCTGGTGGTGGATATGGAAGTTAGGAAAACCAGCATCAAAATCCCCAGCAACCGATACAACGAGGTGAATAGCGGCTTTCCCTTTTTCATATATCTCTGTCTGGAGACTAACAGGCGGCTCATGTGTCTCTTGGCGGTCCCCGGAAGGCTGTAACCGTAAAGAATATTTGGTTTTGCTCATTTGCAATGGTGTTATTTGTTAGCTCTGTTTCTATGTAATATGCGCTGGATGGATATTACCCTAAACTGCGGCTTTCTCTCTCGGAAATCAGATGATGAAAGCCATGAACAAATCCAATGAGCATGTACTGGCCGGGGGCACATGCTTTAACCAGAAGGCAGACTCTCACTTGGTGTGTGTCCAGAATGACGATGGTAATTACCAGACGCAGGCTATCAGTATTCATAAGCAGCCGCGCAAAGGTAAGAAAGAGGCGTTAACGTTTGCTGTCAGGGATGCAGTTGCCGGTCGGGCCAGACGGCCCTATTTAAAAAAAATAATACAGCTGCCAGCTGAATTGTCTCTATTTCACCAATGTACCCATTCCCGATAGCGAAATGTTCTCTCCCAGACACCGGGGAGAGACCGGAGACAGGCTGCGACGGCAGATTCTTTATTTGCAGCAGTCACAAAGTGTTTTGGTCACCCTTGCTCCCTTTTTGGACACTGTCCTCCCTCTCCTCCCGTTCTTAGCCTCTTGGGTTTCTGTATAGCAATTGTTTTACTATATGGTTATTGCTATAATGTGAATTGGATCCTATGTCCGTCATTTTCCCAGAGTAGCTATTGTAACAGCAGTAAGCTTCCTAGAAGGGAGAGTAATAATCACATGACCTCTTTTTTATTGCATTGTTCCAGTGACTGGTGCCAGTTTCTTTGTCTTCAGTGGAGCTCTCAAGCCGTCCTCTGGTTTTCTAGCAAAGTCCAGCATTGTGGAAGGTAAATGGGAATTTAGTAATGCAGTAGTGAAATCTGTGAGGGGTCTGTTTAGTGAAGAGGGAGGCAGAAATAGAAAGAAAAGTGCTCTCTCCCTCCTTCCTGGCATTTTGTAAATCCTCATCCCTGCACATATCACCTCTCCCCCCTACTATTCTGTATAGGGAGAGTGTTCTTCAGAGATCCTCCTGTTTACTGTGTAACTTTACTTTCTGACAAAACCAATAGTCTTTTCTGCAATCGAACCATATTCTGGGCCAGTTTCACAGCTATATAAATATATTATTTAAACATCTAGAACTTATAAAAGTAACTTTTCCCTAATTTTAATTAATCTTATTATACCCCTTTCACATCACCACCAAATACCCGGGTTTTTGGCCAAGATCCTGAGTATTTGGTGGTGATGTGAAAACGCCACTTCACTTCGACCCGGGTCGAATAACCCAGGATTCTGACCTGGCAAAAAAAGAAGGGTTTTTCCTGGATCGTGCCCGGGAATGGTGGCAATGTAAAAAGGGATTGGTTAGATTTGTTTACTATTGCTATGGCAACAGTAAACAAATCTGTTTTTAGCGTCGGACCACAAAAAAACATTTGCAAAGTATAGGGCATGCTGATGCTTGTAGTGCTACAAGCACACATTTTTACATCCTTGGGCATGCTGATGATTGTAGCACTACAAGCATCAGCATGCTCTTCAGCGTTAAAAATCCACTAAAACCCGGGAAATTCTTGGTGATCTGAAAGGCTCAGACTCGGGAATTTTCCCTAAATTTTTTTTTAATTTTTTTTTTTGACCCAGCATTTCTTCCTGGAAAAACCCGGGTTTTCAGAGATGGTGATGTAAAAGCTGCTACAGTTTAAACCTCCTATCTTCTCTCACAGAACCCTGTTTCCATAGGAAACCTTTGAATGGCTGGGGAATAGCCATTTTCCCGGACAATTTTTCGGTACTCGTAAGAGTGATACACTGTCCCCTCTCATTCCATATACAGTTTCTTGTTGGGTTATTAAGCATTTAAGCACATGAGAAGTGGTATAATTGCAGGGGGTGTACTGTAGGGTGGATACTGTGGCAGTCGCTCCTTCTGCTCTTTAAGCAAGCTGTCAGAGGCTTAAAACAGCGCTCTGCACTCCATGTATGAGTGCATGTATAGTGCTACACCCCTTTGCTATGGGCCTTGAGTCTGTCACCTTCCTTCTGGTGCACGGTTGGTTCCACGTCATCCAGTAACACTACATGTATGTTCTTGTCCTGTGACTGTCAGATGGCGTAATGGTGCAGATTACATCGGAGTGTATGGACGCACTGAGGCAAGCCTTGAGGGACATGAAAGATTTTACCATCACCTGTGGGAAGGCAGATGCTGAGGAGACGCAGGAGCATGTCTATGTGCAATGGGTGGAGGACGACAAGAACTTCAACAAGGGGTAATTAACCTTCAGCATTATGACAATGCCAACTGTGTCTGTGCTGCCATCATTTATCAGTTTCTCCTCTGCAGCATTACCAGCCCCATTGATGGGAAGACCCTGGAGTCTGTCACCAGTGTGAAGATTTCCCATGGCTCGGAGTATAAAGCAAATGGGAAAATCATCCGCTGGACAGAGGTATGAAGTGTCCAGACTGGGAGGAATCTGTTTTAGGACTGTAAATACAAAATATCCTTTTTTAAATGGAGTCAAACTCCCTCTGCTGCAGTCAGATGCACCAAAAAAGTATTTGTATTATTGCAGAATGCCTATTATATAAAAGGCTAAGAGCTGCTCTCCACCTTTATAAATGAGTGACAGAGGGATGGGTCAATGAGCATGATGTCCCGAAAGTACGCTGGCCAGTGGCAGGAGAGGGGCGGGCGCAAGGCTAACGCTGCTCCTTATCGTTATAAATGAGCGACAGAGGGATGGACCAATAGCCATGGTGTCTCGGGAGTGCACTGGCCAGTGGCAGGAGAGGGGCGGGTGCAAGGCTAACGCTACTCCTCACCTTTATAAATGAGCTACAGAGGGATGGACCAATAGCCATGGTGTCTCGGGAGTACACTGCCCATTGGCAGGAGAGGGGCGGGTGCAAGGCTAACGCTACTCATCACCTTTATAAATGAGTGACGGGATGGACCAATGAGTGCGGCATTCCAGGGGTATGCTGACCAATGGCAGGAGGGGTGGCCGATGATGAGGTGTGTGTGAGGAGAGTGTACCAATGAAAGTGAAGCCATTGTATTCTTACACTTCTACAATGTACTAGTTAAAAGCCCATCAAAATGACTGAACAATTGCACAATTCTTTACTCCCGTCTGACAGGTGTTTTTCCTGGACAACGAGGAACAACAGAGCGGCCTTAGCGACCCGGCTGACCACAGCAGGTTGACTGAAAACGTGGCCAAAGCTTTTTGTCTTGCACTGTGTCCACATCTGAAGTTACTTAAAGAAGATGGGATGACGCGACTGGGATTGAGAGTCACTCTGGACTCAGACCAGGTGAGATGCTCCAGCCAGTAACCAATAGCTGACCTGCCATTCTCTCTGCTAAATAAATTGCAGAAATACAAATTACACACAAATGTCAAGTATATGATAAGCCACCAGCCTCTTTCAGGGCTTTCCTTCTATAGGTGGTCCCAATAATCTAAACCGTGGGATTCCCTGTATTGGGTAATATAACATGAGTTTTGAAATTCAGAGCTAAAGCCACCTAGAGGCAGTCTTTAAAGCCACCAACAACTGGTCCCAGAATGCTTCCACACAGTCACATAATATGGTGGTTGTTCAAATCGATTACTAGGATAATGAACAGGTGCATGGAAGGCCGGGGTAATCTACACAAAAGCAAAAGGATGTTGTGAACCCCAAATATTGTGGCATTGGGCCTGATCCAGAACAAGGCTTTGAAGTGAATTTACGTGTGGCGGAGACGTAAAATCGCTGTTTTGTACGCACTGCGCATGCGCACCATAGAAAATACGCACATTCACGTAGCGTAATTGTGAACGTATGGGCCATTCACGTATGTGTCACTAGCGTAATTGTGAACGTATGGGCCATTCACGTATGTGTCACGTAAATACTTACGTGTGGGCTGGCCAATTTTACGTGAGTCGAAAATACGTGTGAAATACGTGAAGTAGGCGGGGGGTTGTATATAAAGTGTACAGTATGGGCGTGCTTAGCTGCGTAAATTCGTTCAGCCCATACGTACGCGTGCGTATGACAGCTGTTACGTTGAAAAAAGTTAAGGTAGGGTTTGGGAAGCGTAACTTTACAAAATACGTCCGTGCAAGGGGTGTGCCGAGGGGAGTGTAGCGAACTTACGTGCACGAAAATACGCTCCGCGAATAAACGTACGGCAAACGTAGTTCTGGATCTACCCCATTGTCTGTAAGCGTAAGCAGCCATTTGTAGGACCAAGCTTGTGTTTGTGTCTTCCAGGTTGGGTATCAGGCAGGAAGCAATGGACAACCCTTACCTGCTCGCTATACCCACGACCTGGACAGTGCCTTGGTGCCAGTGATACATGGAGGCACATGCCAGCTGAGCGAGGGTCCGGTTACCATGGAGCTCATCTTTTATATCTTGGAGAACATCTTATAGGGAAGACCTGAGCGTCTCCCCCAAAAAACTGCAGCCGGCCAAACCATTTGCACTTTAATCATGGAAGATTCATCTTTCTTTTCTTTTGCTAACACTTATACTAGGTCAGGGTGCAAGGGACGGAACGCTTTAAACCTTCTATGCATAGCCAGCGGAGAGCGCCAGGAACAGAGGCCAGGCTGGGAGGTGACATACACTGACCGCATTGGCTGCTCTGAATGAAGACCGAGGGGGAGGGGAAGACAATCCCGTACATGTCATTTCGTAAATACAATCAGGAATTCCACTCTGACCTCATCTGAATCATCGCTGCAAACGTCTCTGCTCATATTTGCTGTTCCGCCCTTCTCAAGTTTACACTGTCTCGACCAGCCTGAGCCTCCTATCCTGTTTGGTTTGTGCCCCCCCTCCTTACACATACAGTGCATGGCGAGGAGATGATGGAGGTGACACCACAGCCCAGCCAGAGCGCATGAATCTAGCTGCTGTTTGCTGGGCTGGAGGGAAGGGGGGGCAGCAATATTTTGTACAGTTCAGGAGCGCACAAGACTTTCATCCACGTTGTAGTCTTATGGAATAGGTGTGAGCTTCGTTCATCTGTCTATGTGCTGGAGGGACATTGCCTACACGAGAGGCAAAATGGACGCGTTAATTCATTTCCAAACTCGTCGTGGCTTCTCCGGTTCCAGCTGGAGGAACGTTAACGAGTCTCCGTTTACACTACATGTTAGTCCTGGAGACCACATACTGCAGTCTGGAAGTCACTGCTAAAGGCTCCGCAGACCTTCTAGTGGTTGCAACTCTACTGCGTGCGTTTCATGGGATATCTGTCCATGGGGTGACCAGACGAGATGTTTACACAGGACTAAGCTTAACACTATACACGCAGCAAACATCACGATTCTATGGCAGAGTCGCTTTTATTTAACACAATAAACGTATTTTATTTATTTACATGCAATTCAAGTCAAGTGATTCAATCACTTTTATAAGCGCGTTATCTGTTACGCCGTTCATGTGTATCCCCCACAGAAGTGTTTCTTATTCCAGTTCTTGTTTTGTTTCTTTTGCATTAAAACCAAATGTCCGTATGTTGGGTCTGTTCATGTTTTGCCATTTCATAGGGTTTTTCTTTTTTTTTGCTGTGTGATGAAAATAATGAACGTTTTGTGCTGCTCATAAGTCTGTTGGTCTAGTTGAACAGATGCCAAGGATGTGTTTATTTTATGTTTCAAGCTAAAAAAAAAAAATGTTTTGTGTTTTTCATTTGTTTTTGTTTATTTTGGATGTACGTGTCCTTGTCAAGGGCGTACACCACGTTCTCATGTCACAGGTAAAGCAGTAAGACAGCAGGTTCTTAATGCAGGAAATGTTCGTCCAGCTCAGATTCCATACAGTGAGTTACTGTCAATCCAGTAAAATCTGTTACTCATTTTATGCAGTTATAGTGCGTGAGTATAGCGGTGCCTGTGTTTTACAGCAAGGTACATGGAAGTTTAGGGCTAAGCTAGTGAACGGAGTCCTGAATGGCTGAGATCAGGGGCTAGCTTTACTAAACGGCAAAAAAAGGGAAAGTGGAGACGTTGGGCTGTGTGCAGAGATGAGTTTATTTCAAAAGTATACAATTATACGCACGCACGTAGCAATCAACACCAACCAACGCCCACGACACTCCCCTCTCACGGCTGTACAATCGTAGACTTACGCCTCCATAGAGCACCTCTAACTTTAAATGTGTACTTACGTGTGTATCATTATGCCGTACGTGCGATTCTATGTAACCGTGCCCTCAGACTCTTTTAAATGCCTCCCCCACCCTCTTTCAGGGTTGTCCATAGCAACCAATCAGATTCTAGCTGGCATTCTCAAGTATCTAATAGGAAAGTAAGAGCTAGAATCTGATTGGTTGCTATAGGCAATATCTCTACTTTTCCTTTTCTCGCAGTTTAGTAAATCTGGCCGTATCTTTAATCCGTGGTGGGCTGCAGGTTTGTTTTAAACAAGCGTAAATGGTGACCAGATCGGGTAATTTTAGGTCTCGGTGGGCGGCTTGTAGCTTCCATTATCATTCCTTGGATCTTGCTAGAAGTGTAACCCCCCCTTACATTTGTTTACCTGTATTACATTATGTTATCGATGGCAGCATCTGTGATGTTACCTTCTTTCTGCATCACTCACTTATATATTTGAGCAGTTTCTCAAACACTATGAAAACGGGGCACGGCAATGAGTTTTCATTGATTGCTTCTTTTTTTTTTAATTGCTTCTTTTATTAAGGTGACATTGGCTTTAACATGTGTTGTAATTGTCATCTTGAGACCTGATTTTATGTGTGTTCCAGCTCTAAAATGAGTGTTTAATTCCATGACTTACTTCCATGGTGATGTAGGTGTCGGATACTGTACATAACACACCGGTAATAAAGTCACACTGTAATACATGTATCCACCACCTTCACAGAGTTTGAGTGCCCTTTTTTTTTTTTATTGGAGGCAATATTGGTGCCTCAGTGACGTCACTAGACTGTAGTGATGGGATTGGCTGTGTTTTCTGGTGGCTTGCTGATGCACACAATAACTGCAGTCACTGGCACTAGCGTAAGGTGCAGAGCCACTAGCAAATTTGCACCATGAAAAGTCATGTTGCACCGCAGGGAGGGGTGAATTTAAATGGTGGTTTAGAGTTGGCATGTGCTAGTGTAACTCTAAAATGAGTTTGCACCCATTAAATTGTCAGCAAATGTGTAGCTGCTGGGTACAGTTCAGGATGGCCTGTGTCTTTTAGAGAGGTATGGTGTCATCGCTCTGTGTTTATCATACGTTAGACGCCTCTCTGCAGATTTACATTTATTTGCCTTGGACTTTCATTTAAATGATCCATTATCCTCTGACCACCTCATTGTGTTATAAAGCTTGAGAGACCGTGTGGCAGCTAATGACAGCTGCTTGTTTTGATGCACCGCTTTCAATGATTGAAGAGCCATATTGCTATGTATTCCGGCGCGATGTGTCATGCTGTAGCAATATCCCAGGATTATGCAATCATTTTATGGGCAGGGGGGGCAAACTTTAGGACCCAAAATAACTTTTGGTTAGTTTTCTGCTAATACTGATGTATTTAACGGCTCATTGACAAATGGGGTGGGTGCTGGGATATTTAATATTCTGAATATCGTAATGAATACTCATTATTTAGCTGATAGTTATTAGATGCTCAGAATGGTTAAGCGGGAACTAATATCATTCCCTTTCTTCTACTGAGCACCAAGCAGACGGTTCCCATATTATTGCTGAAATCGTTCCATCGACTACAGACAAGTCACACCATTGTGTAAATACAGACAATGATTTCTAATGCCGATTCTCAGACACTGTGTAAACCTGGGACATTATAAAAAGAAATTTCCTATATGCCTTTGTAACTGATAATGTCTTATCTGTTGGACAATTAAACATGCCATCTGTCTTGTGTGTCCTGAATCCTGTTTATTTCTGTGTTTCGTTTCTTGTCCATAACTCCACGGGTGGTGGTTTGTGAATGTGGCAATGAAATATGATCGCATAGTAGATAAGGATAATACATGATGGGAGTTGTCCCACAATAGCTGGATTGCTCAGCTGCTGATGTCTGTCCTCCAATCGTCTCCTTCACAAACGTAACGCAAATTCCTCTGTACACCGCTAGCTGTTAGAGAATATAATTGTATGGCACAGGACGTTTTGGAAAGTCTATTGTTTGCGTTATGTCATATTTAAAAGTAAATACATACAAATCACATCTCATTGTTTGTTGATTTTAGATGCGTTTACAAGTGCAGGAACTTTTTGTTGTTTTTTGGGTTTTTTTCTGGGTGATTTAAAACATGCTTCTGACACAATTTTTATTACATTTACGCCAGACACATGCATTGTGTAAACATCCATTCTGTTGAAAGCAGGTACAATCACGATGATATTAATTCACGTCTGTGTTTTACATGCATTGAGATGGAAAAAAAAAAGCAGAATCTTAACACTGTTGTTTACCCAGCAAAGTCTCACGTGATAGCTTTTAAATGGTTGTAAGCATTCCTTTGTATTCATGTCAGCATACAGAAAAAAAGATTGATAGTTACGTTTTTATTTTATTTTGATGGAGATATTTAAGTTATCAGTTTGCACATAACATTTAGCAACTTTTACCAAATACATCGCTTTCTTTCCTCAAAGTAACGCCTTTGTTATTCAGGCAATATTGTGTTTTACTCTTGGATATGACAAAACTGCTAAGAGGATAGAGCAATATTTTTGGTGCAGAGCAGAGCCGTGTTATATCCAAAGGTACTGTCTAAACTACTGTTAAATGTATAACTTAACAGTGTTTACAGGAACAACTGCACAAGGGATCTATGATTTTGCAAAAGGTTGATTGAAAAAAAAAAAAAATTGTTTAGTATGTTTAATATTGTAAAGATCCATCCTTTTTACCATTGGATTCTAATAGAGCTAGTTCGAAGCATATACCCTTTGTAAGAGCTTTGGATTGTAGCTGAGGCCCAGTGTATTAAAACTTCCTCCACCCCCTTAAATAAATATAAAAAAAAAATATGCATAAGTTGGATTTTTTTATAGCACATGAAATCTGTTCTGGAATTGCATGATGCACTCTCTCCATGCATGAACCTGTCCATTTGCCATGTTGCTTGTTTCATGCAATGGTTTTGCAGAACAAAAGTCACAAGATAAGGAAATTTAATGATCAAGTTTTCTACTTTTCAGACGTCGTCTTAACTCTAGCTTCAACTTATGCAATTGTCTGGTGAGACTGGACATGTTACCAGTTTTATGTACAGTTGCTAGGTTCACATGTGCAGTGCTGATTGCAGGGGATATTAGCATGTGATAATTACTGCATGGCACCACCTAACACTTGGTTTAATAAGCTTCCCACGAAGGTCCTATAATACCTCACTTGTTCTGATGCAAAACACAATTAATTTGCTTGCTTCAATAGACAAAGTACAATTATGTAACATATTTTTTTTGTTCTGACTAAAATTGTATTTTTCTTTTAATAAAATTTTTTATTTTGTAATGCACAAAGATAATATTGTGTTTTCTGCCCCTGAAACTCCAACTTTGACCAAATGAAGGTCTTTCACAGAAGGGTTAGTTCAGACTTTAAGGCCCATTTGTGTTGCATCAATGCTGAGTTTCTGCTGTCCATATAACACCGTGGACTTGTTTTATTGATTGTAATAGATTTTGTTGAATAGTTTTTTGTTTTTCTTGATCTAGTTAATAAAAAAAAAACACAAGTAACGTAAATTAAGACAGACATAAAAGTTGCCCCATTTAAAGTTATTTTAATATACAGTAAATACAACATTCCCATGTACTACTGGCCAGGAAGATGACAGAAAATGGCTTCCTTCAACAGTCTGCACACAGACTCTTTACACATGGCACAAACATCTTCTCTCCACTATTAGAGAAAGGAAAATAATAATAATAAACACCTGTAGTGTCCGGGGTGTTGTGCCTGATAGGGTTGTTATGAAATTTATTTTTAGTACATTTAAAGCCTGTGTTAAAGTAAAAGGCACACAAGACAAACGATGCTTTAGATAGGGACAAGTCTGATGGAACTAAATGACCTGGAGTCAAGACTGAATCAGTTAAAGGCACTTACAGGGAAAGGCCGGTGTTATTCTTCAGGACCAAACCTCAATCCTCTCCCTACTGAAGAGTCATGCTAGCAGCATGGGACTCTACACCTCACCCCTACAGAGGCTAAAGGTGTCCTGTAGAGATAATGGGACCTTATTGCAGCCGCCTTCTTGATAACACAAACCTAACCCAGCCAGATGCGGAGACTCTGCAACCTCTAAATTGCTCAAGCGTTCACTGGCATTGCAGAGTTTGAGTAGCTAGCATCATTTCAGCACCAGAAGCCAATCCACACTCAAGATATGACTGTAAGATATTCTGTGTTCCATTGGTGTTGGATTTTTTTTGCCACGTGAGGCCACGACCTAGCACAGGTCAGCTGGGAGCCTTGGTGTGGTACATTCTTAATACTGAGTCACATTTATCTGCTGGTCTCTAGTGATCATAAAACAGATCCTGGTTTACATTCAGCACATGAAAAGCCAGAGTGCACGCAACGTTAATGCCAAGTGTTTTTTTGTTTTTTTTGTTTTAGTTAGTAAAGGTAGAGAGCGCAGGCTGAGGTCACAGCGACGGACATTCTGCAGTGATAAATTAACGTGATATTCAGTCTATACGGCGTGTCCCAGCGTGCTTTGATGCTGAACAGGAGATCCTTTGGTATGTAACTCTTCTGGCCTGCAGCGAACTGCTGCTTAGCAGACTGTCCAGGGGGGGTAGAAGGCAAAAGCTCTGTTGTCACTGAGAAAAATAATATTGTTACATATGTATTAGCATTGGATAAGTTATAAAAAATGACAAACTGTAGAAATCGGTTGCAGTCCCCGCATAGAATGAGGGATTTCCGAAATAGGGGCATAAAAAAGCTCTTTCGGATGTCCCTATTTCGAATACCCCTCCATTTTAGACACTCACCCATTCATTTTTGGATACGCCACCGCTGCAGGACCCGCACCACAGGAAAGGTGAGTAACCTCTCCAGAGCTAGGGTCAGGCTGCGGGGAAGGGAGGGCTAGGTTTAGCATTAGAAGGGCTGGGGTAGTTTGCAGACTTACCTTTCGGAGCTTCCTGGATTGATTGCTATGCCTCATCGAGACATAAGCAATCAAAATCCCAGCCAGTTAGAACCTGGCTGGGAGAGAGTAGCCCTATCGAAACAGGGCCATTCTTTCCAGGGACCCACACCCGTAGCAGTATTACCGTATTTCCCTTGTAAGTTCTCTAATGATGTAAGTTTTGTGAACTCTATAAGGTAGGTCCAGCCAACCACTGGATGATTATTATTGTTTATTGAGAAGGCGCCACAAGGTGTCTACAGCATGGTAGAAAATACAATAATAAAATACAGTACAGACATACAGAGCAGGGATGGACCACATAGTACATAATGGATCTCCAGGTGTTGTGAAACTACGAGTCCCAGCATGCTTTGTCAGGTTTTAGCTATGCCTTTTTGGCAAAGAAAGTTGGGAATCGTAGTTTCACAACACCTGGAGAACAGAGGATGATGATAATATGGTAAGAGGGTCTGCAGAGATTTTAGGGAGAATTGAAGGTTTGGAGACTAGAGGAAAGTGCAATTTTATTATTTGCATTGTAGAATGGTAGCTTTTTTATATCTGTAAACTGGATTGTACAATACAGGCACCTGGTGTAGTGATTGCACAGTAGGAGAAGGATGTTGTGCAATCTGGAAATGTTATATAAGCTGTGTACACACTGGTTTTTGTTTTAGCAAGCTGATAATTTTTAAAGATTTTACAAGCTAGCTGCCTGATGCCTCTGTACACGCTGGTCAGATATTTAGCTGCATCTGTCGCATAAGCCCCCTGCTGCAACAATTGGCTCATCCACAAAGGCGGCCTTCAGCGGAGAAAAATGGCAATTGTCTGAAACTAGTAGGATATTGACTTCATTTAATTGTATCTTTTATACTTTCCAATAGATGCAACTAAACAATGTCTTGTAAAAACTTACTAATTTATCATGTGATTTAGAACGATCATTTTGTTACAAAAAAAACAACCAGTGTGTACCCAGCTTTAGATGTGTGAGTGGGATTTGGATAAAGATTGGATGTATGATTGCAAAAAAAAAAAAAAAATCTGGATTGATATTTCGGGACGATACCCAGCTTTAGATGTGTGAGTGGGATTTGGATAAAGATTGGATGTATGATTGCAAAAAAAAAAAAAAAATCTGGATTGATATTTCGGGTCGATTGTAGTGTTAACAAAAAGTATAGCTATGAAGTGGATGGCTTCTTTTTGCAGTAATCTGCATAAAAATTATACTAAAATCTAAAATGAGCTAATAATAATTCATAATTGAATACAAGAAAAAGGAGTGGTCTACTCCTGCAGCACTGAACATACTGAGGATTGAGGGGTTAAAAAGGGAGAATCTAAGTCATTGCTGCAGAAAAACAACTATTTCTTAGCTCCTAAGCATTCAATATCGTGCTTCAGCCTCTGGCTACAGAATCAGCTGTTAGAAGGCATATAGAACATGTAACACTAAATAGACCAACCTGTACATAATGCCCTGATTCAGAGATTGAAGATAAGAGGAAAGTTACTCCTGGGTAAAACCATGTTGATTTCAGGGGGAGTCAAATTAATGTTATTCTATGCATGCAGGGAGAATACTTTGGTTTTGCTTCTTGCACACAGATACAGAATAACTTCACTTTTATACTGTTTACACTTGGGCTGCAAAATATCACCAAACAACTATGATGGGCAAAACCATGTTGATTTCAGTGGGAGTCAAGTTAATTGTATTCTTTGCATGCAGGGATATATCTTTGAATTGCTTACTGCACACAGATACTGACCAGCGTTACTATCACACTGTTATTTAGACTTGGGATAGGAAACATCACCTCTCAACTCTAATACTGTTTGCAACAGATGAAATTTGAATCCCCTGCAATCACCATGGTTTATCCCAGGAGTAACTTTCCTCTGATCTTAAAACTCCTAGCCCAAGTCTAAATAACAGTGTGATAGTAAAGCTGGTCAGTATCCGTGTGCAGTAAGCAATTCAAAGATAGATCCCTGCATGCAAAGAATACAATTAACTTGACTTCCCCTGCAATCAACATGGTTTTGCCCAGGCATCACTTTCCTCTCTTATTTATCAATATAATGAACAAGCTGTATTACCTTCCTCGTTGTAGAGTCCATCACCAGCCACTTCTCTGTCACCGTCTGTAGGTCTTGTCCATTAAGGGGCTCTCTTAGTCTAATTTTAACCTCTAGTTTCCCACCGGTTGGTTTTCTTCCATCAAAGACCTGCAACAAGAGAGATCAGAAGACCTGGTCACCCCAGCACAGAGTTACCTAACAAGGGCTAAAGTCTGATGAGGATCATGTGACCCAACAGAG
>WWET01001936.1:108407-152130 GCA_011038615.1 Limnodynastes dumerilii | reverse complement strand
AAGAGCGTGAGCGGAGACTGCATCATTTCAGCAGTTGCAGATTGGAGGTCTGCTGTAAATTGGACAATGTGTTTCATAGATTGGGTGTTGTATCGGTGACTTTGAACTGCTGTAAGATTGTATAAACAGTCTGCGTGGGAGTTGGATTTGAAGAGGATTGCTCACAATGGAAGTTGTTCAGATCAATTTCAGGTTAAAGGCCAGAGGGTAATCTGCTATAACAGAAACAAAAGAAAGAAAATGCCCCAGCAACACTGCCATTACCAGTAACACACTATACCATTCTATCTGTAACATACACACAGGATAGAGAATGTCCAGTAACACTGCCATTACCAGTAACACACTATACCGTTCTATCTGTAACATAAAACACAGAAACACCCATTACACATAATTGCAAATATATGATTAGCCACCAGCCGCCATCAAAGCCTTTCTGCTCATGGTGGCCCTAACTCTAAAAAGTGTGTGCCCAGCTTAAGACAAGACCCAGCTACAGTGTTAGACTGTGAGCAATCTATAATGTAACATGGGACAGATGCAGCATGTAACTCACCTGATGGTGCTGGAAGGTTAATGCCTCGCACTATGATAAGCAGCATCTCCGTACTACTGAGCTCAGGAAAAACCCTGTTGGAACAGAAGTGTGGACAGTGATATCAGCATCTTGCATGAACAGACTTTTTATTTCACCAGTCTACACAGCCTGAATAACTCATATCCCTACATCAGCAGCCATTACTTCAGGAGGTACCTATAACAGACATAACGGCTTCAGTTTCTCTATTACATTCTCAGACTATTCTTCACAGATACACTGGATGTGAGTCAGATCGTGGAGAATTAGGCCAGTCACACGATAATAGTCAGATACATCTTACCAATGTGTATTTATTATTAATGCTTATTTATATAGAGCCACAAAGAACAGAGAACATTAGACATTGGATTCTATTGGAGCTACATACTAAGGTCTCTAACACATTTATACACACACAAGGGTTAATTTAGTCAGAAGCCAATTAACATACAAGTATGTTTTTCTTGGCATGTGGGAGGAAACCGAAGGACCCGGAGGAAACCCACGCAGACACGGGGAGAACATACAAACTCCACACAGATAAGGCCTAGTCCAGGATTTGAACTTATGACCTCAGCGCTGCGAGACACAAGTGCCACTCACTGAACCACCGTGTTCTCTTACTATGCTGCAGAATCATCTGAAACTGCATGACATCTTGTTATTAGATTTTTGGGAGCTCCTAATATTTGCAATCAGCGATGTCCCGAGTAACCTTCTGCATGTACGGATACATAATCTATACAGCAACAATTCCCATTAACATTTTGCATCACGCCACCTTGTGGGCAAGCATATCATTGCCGGAAAGGTTTAGTTGAACAGTTTGTAAAACGATCCACTGGAAACTAGGGAGCACTGTGTATGAGGGAGGACGGACACGCACGCACGCACGCGCACACACGCACACACACGCACGCACACGCACACACACGTTAGAATATCGTTCAAAAGTTCATTTATTTCAGTAATTCAACTTAAAAGGTGAAACTATTATATTATATAGACTCATTACATGCAAAGTGAGATGTCAAGCCTTTATTTATATTAATTTTGTTGATTCATTTAGAGCTTATGAAAACCCCAAAATCTAAATCTCACAAAATTAGAATAATGTGACAAGGTTCAATTTTGTAGGCTCAACAAGTGTCACACTCCAATCAGCAAATTATTCCAAAACACCTGCAAAGGGTTCCTGAGCCTTTAAATGGTCTCTCAGTCTGGATCAGTAGAATTCACAATCATGGGGAAGATGCTGACCTGACAGTTCTGCAGAAACCATTATTGACATTTATAGAAAGTTAAGTGGAAGGGCAAAGTGTGGAAGAAAAAGGTGCACAAGCAGCAGGGATGACCGCAGCCTGGAGAGGATTGTCAGGAAAAGGCCATTCAAAAGTGTGGGGCAGCTGCACAAGACTGAAAATTTCGTATTCCTCTTGTGAAGCCGCTCCTGAACAACAAACAACGTCAGAAACATCTTACCTGGGCTAAAGAAAGAAGGAACTGGTCTGTTTCTCTGTGGTCCAAAGTCCTCTTTTCTGATAAGAGCAAATGTTGTATCTCATTTGGAAACAAAGGTCCCAGAGTCTAGTGGAAGAATACCGATAGCATCCATGCCACGCTGCATTGAGGCAGTAATTCGTGCAAAAGGGGCCCAAACCAAGCACTGAGTACATATACAGGATTATACTTTTCAAAAGGCTGACATCTGTATTTAAAAACCTTTTTTTTATTTTTATTTTTTATTTCATGTAATATTCTAATTTTGTGAAATTTTGCTTTTGGGGTTCTCCAAAGCTGTAAATCATAATCATCAAAATTAATACAAATAAATGCTTGAAATATCTCACTTTGCATGTAATGAGTCTATATAATATATTAGTTTCACCTTTTAAGATGAATTACTAAAATAAATTAACTTTTCTAATTTTTCTGAGTTTCACCTGTATAAACAATAGTTCCAAAAACACATAACAGTCCCCACAATAGTGTCCACAGAACATACTAGCTCCTACAGTAGTAGATCCAGTCCCAGAAGCTCAGTGAGTGTGTAACATCAAAGCACGTGCTGCTGTGCTATAAGGTGGAACACAGTAGCTCTGGCACAGCACACAAACATGAGTTTTCTGCCATTGGATACAATATGCTCAATGGTTTGGTAAAGGCTGTGCAAAACATAAATAGACATTATTTTATTATATTAATCTTGACGTGATGTAGTGTTCTAGAATTCTTTATTGTGTAACTATTTCTAAAATGGCCCCTCAAAATATTTAATCCCAAGTAGAACAGTTTCCCTTCTTGTCTTGTATAAACACCTTAAGTAAAGTTCATCTATGTGTTTTCTGTTGTCATGGCTTGTTTTACCTTCTATTACTAAACCACAAGAAATTACACAAGAGGCGGTGTAATCCTATTTTATGACCATATATAAGACAGCAGGGAGAGAGAGAGACGGGGGGGACGGGAGAGAGACGGGAAGGGAGAGAGGGGGATAGAGAGTGTGTCAGTGAATTTATTGTCATCAACTCATGTTTTAAGGAATCCTCAAGCCACTAGACCTAGGAGATAAAGAGAACTATTGAAGAACAAATCTATTGCTAGAACTATACTATAGTTCAGTAAGACTAAAGATGTAACATGAAGGAGCAGAGAAGGGAGAGGGGGATGGGATAGGAGGGTTTATAGCCAGGTATAGGAGGGAAAGGTCTTCATGGGAAAGAAGTATTAGAACATGAGGGTAGCACAGACACTGGAAGAAACATGACTTCACTGAAGGGTTAGCAGATTAGAGGTTGTAGTAGATTTAAACTTGCTGGGATAAAGCATGGGGAAAAAACACAACAAAAATATAGGGTCTAAGGTAACAATTTGTTTCAGCAAATAAAAGATGAGCTTTATCGCTGTGGAGTTCTGTTTCTAATCCAGCGAGCACTGTGTTGTAGAGCTCGTGTGGAGCGTGAGCCTCTGAGCACTCACCTCGTAGTTTCAGACACATTTCCCATCTGTGTAAACTGCTTTGAATATCGAAGGCATTTCTGAGAGAGAATAAAGCAGGTCAATAACACGTAAAGTCTGCAGAAAGGATTGCTGCTTATCTATGCCGATACACGGGTCAGCAGACAATGCTATTTTGTCACGCGTTTCTAAATACTATTAATATATAACCTGAGCTTTATAAAATAATGTACACAGCGATGGTAATCTCTCCACTGTAAAGCTTGATACACACTGGAGGCTGGAAGGTTATTGGATGATTATTGTGCCAGATAGCTCAGACATCTTAGCGGTGTGTACCGTCCTACAATGCTGCCGAATATTCTGAAACTGGATCATATCTTGCGATTAGATTTTTGGGAGCTCCTAATTTTACATAATCAACGATGCCCAATGTCTGGAGAAAACTTCAGTGTGTACTGACACATGATCTTCACTGCAACGATTCCCATTCCCATTTCTGCATAGTGCCACCTTGTGAGCAAACATATCATTGCAGCAAAACTTTATTTGGTAGCAGACAGAAAAATTTGCCCTGGGATCTGGTTGCAACAGATGCGTTTCAAGCATCTCTTCATCAAACATCACTGACATGCTTCCAGGATGCATCTTTCTCCTGTATTACTGAGATCTACAGATCTAAAAGATAACATCCCACAGGTAACCAGTGGCTCCCTGTGAGTGAAGGGATTATATCATAAGGATATACCTCATGTTGCTCTTGAAGGAGCTTTATCAGCTGGACATAAACATCATCAGAGTTCTGTGGTTGCCTGGTATCTTCATGTTCAACCACAACAAAGTCATTCTCCTCATCTGCTGGAGGAGGAGGAATCTGTGAGAAACGTAATGGAAAGTATATTTAGCAGTATTTAATATTGCACAAGGTAGTACTTTATTATGATGCTATATGAAATATATCACGTCAAGGCTCGCTAAATGGTCTAACCTTAGAAATGTCCACCAAGGTACCACTCTTGACTTTATCAATGGATGCTTGGAGAGCATGAAAGACTCTCATTTGCTGCTTGGCTAGTTCCAGGTCGTTCTTCTGCTTGGCTTGGAGAGCGGATTTTCTGTACTGCATTCTCCGTTTCTCCAAGAACTCCAGCTGCTCTTGTGCTAAGTCACAAGCAAAGGAATAAAATCAGGCGTGACAGGAGAAGACACGGGAAACAGTGGATTCCATTATCAACGTCTCATCAATACCTGCAGGAGAAAGGTGCTCTGTGGACTTTCCGGTATCAGCGACTTTGGTTTGAGACGTTACATCTTGTGGCACGGGTGCAGACACCTGCGGCTTTACAACCTGTGTGGGTTTTTGAGGGACAGGTTTCTTTGCTGGCTGCTCATCCTGTAGGACACAACCATGAATCTTTAGAACTATACAATTCCTGAATGTCTGCAGAGTAGCAGTGCAGTTTTTCTAAATCAAACATGCCCTGGGTTATAGGAATGCAATAAAATAATCTCCACTTGAATTCCATACTACACCAATGCTCAAACTATTATAAAATGTAGTAGGAAGCTTTAAAATAAAAAAATAAAATCACCACACTCTTTAACACAAGCGAATCAACTTACATACTAAATAGATTACAGGCATTAAGTTTAAGGGCCATCAAAATCAGGATTCAAATTCTCGTTCTATCATAATGTAAAGAGGAATGTATGAAATAACACTGAAGTGGAAAAAACCCCACAGGTAAAAATGTGAAGGGCTGTCTACATTCCAATGGCATTACCTTAACAAAGCTTCCAACTAAGCTAAACTAAACCAACTGATGTCATTTTGGGAAAGTGGCAGCCAGCCGTGGAGGGACCTGTAGGGTCACACTGTAAGCTCTTCCTAAAGACCGTCCACTGACATGGTAACTCGAGAAACCGAGCACTGCAGATGGTTTCAGACTGAAAGAAACAAGTGCTGGATTGGCAGCCGTAGAAAACCATGACGACTAAATTAAGCATGTAAATTAAACTAAAAGGTTGGTGACCAATAGCAACATATAGGATGTGGAGCTTGTCTTACAATACCGTATTTAGGGCCTATTACTGGAGGCTTTATGCATTAATGTGGAAGTGGAAAGAGTCTATGGGACAGATTTACTAAGCTGTGAGTTTGGAGAAGTGGAGATGTTGCCCACAGCAACCAATCAGATGCCATCTCTCACTTTCCTATTACATAATAGAGCATGACATCTAGAATCTGATTGGTTGCTATGGGCAACGTCTTCACTTTTCCAAACCCGCAGTTTAGTAAATCTGGCCCTATGAGTCAACAATGAGCTACTGAGTGGTTGCAAACCAATCAGACGATATAATCGCAGGTGTACAGCAGATGTTGCACCCTTACAGGTCATTAGCAGTTTTCTGTGCACATCTGCTCTATTCTCAGTTACAGAGGACATAAGAGCTGTCCCGCCATCAAGAAGTAAGTGCCAACCTCATCGCCTTCATCCTCCGCTCCTTCTTCCACATTGGCGTTTGCCAGCTTGTGGGCGGCCTCCAGGGCTTTCTCCACACTCTCTGCACCCTCTGTGCTCTTCATACCAGGAAACGGCGGAAACCCTACAAAAAAAAATCCAGTATTTAACCAGGACATTTCCGGGAGCATTGTACCTTTTGAGTTGTCTGTTGTCCTTAGAGTGTGTCACGATCACATGGAATCTATAGAAAGATCTTACCTGGAGGAACAGGGAGCTCCGCCAGATTCAGCTGTCGCCCGGCTTTCTGTGCTCGTATGGCGTCCTGGTATTGCTGCAGATAGAGACAATAATTGTAGCCAATGCTAAAAGGCTCAGCGAGAGCCAGATCTATAGGCAATTACTTTTATATCTCCTTTACATAAGTCTAATAAAGCGGCCTAGCCGAGGAGCAGGAGGTTGCCCCTCTCCCTGTAGTTATTACAGAAAGGATCCTGCTGTGGCTACTGCTATTTTATCTGTAAAAGGCAGCACGGTGGCTCAGTGAGTAGCACTTCTCAGCACTGAGGTCATGAGTTCGATTCCCAGACTAGGCCTTATCTGTGTGGAGTTTGTATGTTCTCCCCATGTGTTTCCTCCGGGTACTCCGGTTTCCTCTCACATGCCAAAAACATGCTGGTAAGCGAATTGGCTGCTGAATAAACTAACGTGTGTGCGTGTTTTCAGGAACTTAGAACGTAGCTCCAATGGGACAGGGACTGATGTAAATGTGAAATATTCTCTGTAAAGCATTACATAATCTGATATATAAAAACCTGTTGATAAATAAACATACCTTGACTATTCTCTCGTGCATCCTGGCCTTCCTGTCGTCCCCGCTGGCTTTGGCTTGCTGCGCTGCAGATTTGTACCGTTCCATCCTCTGCTGAAGAGCTTGTAACACCGAGACAGCAGAGGATCCTACACAGCAGAAAACATTAACCTGGTTACCATTAGAGATGAAGAGAGATCCACATTTAGGAGTTCGAACTTTGATCGCAAATCGAGGCAAAACGCCATTTTCCTTCTTTCATTTTAGGGATTTTATTTTTAATCAGAATCTCAGGTATTGGATTCTATATAAGACGATGTCAGCTGTTATTTTAGTGCTGTTTATTATATATATTTCTGGACTTCCTACTGATAATAATACAGTGTAGCAACACAAACTGGAGCAAACTTAAAAACTTTTTTTTAAATATGGCGAAGAATTAGAACAAAACACGGAGATGGACGATTATCTCCAGTTACCATCTTCATAGTCAAACACCTTCCCTTATGAGACTACCGCAGGCTGTCTGTTACAGTTACTAACTTTAGATGAACTTTTCTTGATTGTGGCTCCTGTGGATCACTAACTCTTCTTTAATACAAGTTTCAATAGCTGCATTTAGAGCTACATATTACTTAAGCTAAATTTAAAAAGGAATTCCCCAACCCATTAACCAACCCTCACCTTGACTGCTTGCAGGGCCAACCGGCTGAGTTTCTTGTGCTCCCAGCTCTGGGGTCTTGGCATCTTGATCTAAGAGAGAAAGTAAACAGCCTCTTGTACATGAAATGTTTATCAGGCTGCACTTGTGGATGTAGCGCTCACTTTACTGGTACCTACCATTTGGGGCGGGGGGCATTTGGCTGAGGTCCACAGGCTGTCCGTTTTCTAGAGCTTCTATGACGGAGCTGAATTTCTATAACAAGGGTATAACATTTACTTTCATAACAGCGTATGGGACAAAAACAAAATGGAGAAATCCCAGAATGCAGCAGTGTTTCAAACAAAGACGGGACTGTGTAATGAGAGCTACAATAAAAATGTTGATAAAAACAGATGATATTAATTATTGGCTATGTCGCAGCTCTGAAGAGGGAGTCATCTCTCCAAAAACAAGAAAAGTATACATCTAAATAACAGTGCGCTGATCATATACTCAATATGTATTTATTAAACTATTAATAGAAATAACTTGATTAGGCTAAAATATATATGTATATATAAATGCGCATTTATATATACATATATATATTTTACCCTAATCAAGGCTATTTTTATTAATAGTTTAATAAATACATATTGAGTATATGATCAGCGCACTGTCATTTTGATAAAGACGGGATTGGCCTAATACATTTATGGTGGTCCTACCCCTATTGAATGACCTATCAAATCACACCGATTCTTGCTGCCTCCACCATCCCCCCCCATGTTACCACTACTTACATCACAGGTAACTGTAAATGGCTATTTTCAAGAAGAAATTATTTGAGACAATGAGCGTGATTCAGATTTAAGAAGGGAGCTTGATATTAAGGGCTGTATTCAGACTTCCGTTTTCAAGGCGACTCGCGTGCGTATTTTTAGGTACGTTTCACTGTGCATGCGTAGTAATTTTTTGTACGTAGTTGAGGTAGACTATTCGCGCGGAATATCCTGACGGACGTATGATAGCACGTGTGTAAATACATCCGGATATGCAACGCAAATATATGTGCGGGAGAATTTAAGTGAAAATGGGCGGAGCGTTGCATTTAAATGAAGGAAAGTGGGCGTGGTTATGAGGATACGCACATACGGAGGACACAGACGCACGGAACTGAACACGGAAAGATAGAGGTGGTGTAAGTCAACGTGAGCACGGATTAGCTAGGGGAGTGACTGGGGTTTTGGTGGGTGTTCCTTGCTACGTGCGTGCGTATATTTGCTGTAGCGTTTCCAAACGGAAGTCTGAATACGGTCCTAAGAGAGGAAAGTTACTCCTGGGCTAAACCATGTTAATTTCAGGGGAGTCATATTTCATCTGCTGCAAACAGTATTAATAACAGAGTCTAAATAACAGTGTGATAGTAAAGCTGGTCAGTATCTGTGTGCAGTAAGCAATTCAAATCTGTATCACAGCATGCAAAGTATACAATGAACTTGACTCCCCCTGAAATCAACATGGTTTTGCCCATTTGTAACCTTCCTCTCTTAATTTCAAGCTCCTTCTTTAGGTTGCATCAGGTCCAATGTCACACACTGCATTAATCCCACTATGACACGTACCTTGCTGATCTTCATGTACTCCTTGGCTTTCTCCACGTCCCCACTCAGCTTAGCTCTCACAGCTGCAGTCTTGTACTCCTTCTGTCGTGTTATCAACAACGTCATCGAGTCTGTAATTTAATCATATGATTTCATGTTTTGCAATATAAACACAGAAAGCATTACACTGGGAGTTGCCAGAAGGCAGGTCTAGTAAACTAATAAGCAAACAAACAAGAAAACTACATATTTAGGACACTGAAAAAATGGCGTTCAATTGACTAGTTAATTTATTTTATATCATTTGTAGTAGATAAAAAAGAAACAATTCACTCTCTTCTTGATTACTGGTCATTTTTAGATTATTGCACATTGAGAAGAATAAGATTTGAATGTAAAACAGAAAGGAGACTTGTTGGGTGAGAACCCTAGTCTGAGCGCCCTTACATGAATCAGCTTGTGACTGTGGATTTTGGGAAATAACCCCAATCTTATCCTACTTGCACATAAATCATCTATGGGTGACGGTGACAGTGAATGTAGTGTAAGAACCCTAATCTCCTTCTCCTCTCACATAAAGCACCTTGGATGGCAGCAAATGTCGCATAATGTCTTCCTCTCACCTGAGTCACTTTGGTTAGTTGTAACTTGTTCTTCAGTTACAGGGGATGACGCGTCTGTTACTGCATTTAGCCCGTGGTTGGCTGGAGACTCAGTTGGCTCAGTCTGGACTGGGCTCACATTCCCTTCCTCAGAGGCCACATGCAAGGGTGAAGCTTGAGGAGTGGTCACAGATTTCCCAACAGCCACCGGTGGTGGCATCTCTTCCTCGTTCACAGGCCTCCCCTGCTTCGCTGCTTTCAACATGGATTCCAGTGTCTACAAGATTGGGTTAATAGAGGTTACTGCACTTTGTTAGTAAATAACCCCCCACTACCCCACCATAGCCCCCACACCACAGTACAAACCTTTAGAGCTCTCTCATAGCGTCTCACTTTGGAGCTTTCATTATTCTGCTTTGCATTAGTAATCGCTGCCTTGTAACTACCGATTCTCTCTTCTAAGGTTTGTAAGGCTCCCTCGCTGCTTTCCTGTAGAGGGAAAACATGGGAAATTCATCCATTTATATCAGAACACATGTAATGAGACATCCGAGTAAGAATACAATATATCTAAATAACTTTTCTGAGCTGCAGCATCAAGACCAGAAAAGAAAAGCAAAACAGAGACTGATGGTTAATCATTCTTCTTACAGCAGTTACAGGTGTGGGTCCCCGTGGAAAACGGCCCCTATTTTGATAGGGCTGTTCTTTCTGGCTGCAAAAACGATCGCCTCTCCCTCAAAGAGACAAAGCAATCGATCCCTGGAGCATTAAACACGGTGCTCCGAAAGGTAAGTGAGGATTCTAACCCCAACCCTCTCCCTAATCCTAACCCTCCCATCCCCACAGACTAACCCCAAGTCTCCCTTCCCCACAGCCTGACCCTAACCCCCCCTTTCCTGCTGCCTGATTCTAACCCTCCCTTCCCCAGAGCCTAACCCTAAGCCTAAAAAGTTCCCGGAGAGGTTACTCACCTCTCTGGTGGTGCGGTATGCCGATCGCATACTCACCCATTCATTCCCAAAAAATCTAAACTGGCGGCCATTCGACAGCCGAAAAGGAACTCTTTACTTCTCATTAACAGCCATCGGTGTCTCCTAACAGAAGCTTCAATTTTATTTCCCTACCTTATGTAACAATTGTTCACGATACACTTTAGGATTGTGAGCTCACGTAGGAAAATCCACCTAATATGCAAGTCCTAGATATGCAAATCAAAATGTTGGGATCCTCTGTGTAACAAAATAATAGAAGCTCCACACAGAATCACCTCCTCTCTTCATAGAAAATCGCTCCATTCTACCAATAACCTGTAAGTTCAATATCCTAAAACCAAAGCAAGCCAAAAATGATAGTGTACGATTGCCCGAGGTTAGTTAACATGAATTTAACATTTGACAAAAACCCATATATTGTACGAAGAAAAGCCCTTTGTCTACAGCCTTATGCGCAAGCAAAACTCCTAACAAATATCAAGACCAGAAAAGAAAAGCAAAACAGAGACTGATGGTTAATCATTCTTCTTACAGCAGTTACAGGTGTGGGTCCCCGTGGAAAACGGCCCCTATTTTGATAGGGCTGTTCTTTCTGGCTGCAAAAACGATCCCTCAAAGAGACAAAGCAATCGATCCCTGGAGCATCAAACACAGTGCTCCGAAAGGTAAGTGCGGATTCTAACCCCAACCCTCTCCCTAATCCCAACCCTCCCATCCCCGCAGACTAACCCCAAGTCTCCCTTCCCCACAGCCTGACCCTAACCCCCCCTTTCCTGCTGCCCGATTCTAACCCTCCCTTCCCCAGAGCCTAACCTTAAGCCTAAAAAGTTCCCGGAGAGGTTACTCACCTCTCTGGTGGTGCGGTAGGCCGATCGCATACTCACCCATTCACTCAAAACAATCTAAACTGGCGGCCATTCGAAATAAAGACAGCCGAAAGGGAACTCTTTACTTCTCATTAACAGCCAACGGTGCGGAAACTCCCATCGGCAGCTACACACAGTCTCCTAACAACAGCTTCAATTTTATTTCCCTACCTTATGTAACAATTGTCCGCGATACACTTTAGGATTGTGAGCTCACGTAGGAAAATCCACCTAATATGCAAGTCCTAGATAAGCAAATCAAAATGATGGGATCCTCTGTGTAACAAAATAATAGAAGCTCCACACAGGCTCACCTCCTCTCTGCATAGAAAATCGCTCTCCATTCTACCAATAACCTGTAAGTTCAATATCCTAAAACCAAAGCAAGCCAAAAATGATAGTGTATGATTGCCCGAGGTTAGTTAACATGAATTTAACATTTGACAAAAACCCATATATTGTACGAAGAAAAGCCCTTTGTCTACAGCCTTATGCGCAAGCAAAACTCCTAACAAATACAAGAAATGTCCGACCTGACTTTCCTTCATGACAGTGTGTGTCCCACTGTACAAGTGAAGGGAAGCCTAGGAAAGAATGACTGGTGGAAATAAAAACACCGTGATGTGGGAGAGAGGAGGAGGAGGCTTCAGGCATGAGAACACAGTCGCCTCTGTTGTGCGAAGCAGTGAGTGGCGGAGTCTGCACTAGTCAGCGGTTACCATTTTTAGAACTACTGAAATGACATTATTCAAAGCAGAATTATATTTAAAGAAGTTATAACATTATACAAGAAGTAAATTTAAACATATAAATCGGTTCATTTTTTCAGAATCCAATAATACAATTCAGTTTCAAAAACCCCAAAAATAAATATACAGAATAACGCTGCTGATGATCGTATAAACTCAAGTGTCACAATAAAGGGGGAGATTTGGTCTGTTAATTAATGGCAGATGTTTTAATACATCAGATAATAGATAAGGATAACGGACCTGACCCATAATTAACAGAATGTTCCGTTCGCTAGTCTGTGACTCCAACGCATGGTGAGTGGGTCAGATGGAGACTGAATGCTGACAGAATGCAGCTCCTGGCAGCTGTGCACCGATGCAGGATTTTTGGTACCGTGCATGTACATGATGCACATCAGTTTGCTGCATTTCTCAAGTCTGGATGCAGCCTAAAGGAGACGCTGCTCACGCACAGAGGCGGAACTAGCGAGTTGTGGGTCCAGATGCATAAAATATGCTTTGGCCCTGATGATATCCCAGGTAATGTGGTGGGGTGCGGTGATGATGGCTGTGGACCATTGTATCAGCAATGACCCCGGTGCTGCCGCCCCTAACATGACGCGACTGCTCTGTAGAAGCCAAACACCCCAAAGCTGAATAGAAAAACATTGCATGGAACATTATAAGTATTTATGATAAAAGCCTTCAGTTTTTGGTGAAAAGTGTGGTCAAGTACAAAAACAGGTGCGGCTCGCCGCTGAAATGATCATTTCCAGCAACCACATCCCGGCCACAAAATGACAACTGCATTCAGTTTGTGATGTGCCTGGTGTATCTTCGAAGCTCTTTAACAGCTCTTTAACCATTCATTCCCGCACCCTAGCCTTAACCTTCCCTAACCATCCCCATCCCACAGCCTAACCATAACCACCCCCTCTCCAAAGCCTAACCATTCATTCCCGCACCCTAGCCTTAACCTTCCCCTAACCATCCCCATCCCACAGCCTAACCATAACCACCCCCTCTTTAAAGCCTAACCATTCATTCCCGCCCCCTAGCCTTAACCTAACCATCCCCATCCCACAGCCTAACCATAACCACCCCCTCTCCAAAGCCTAACCATTCATTCCCGCCCCCTAGCCTTAACCTTCCCCTAACCATCCCCATCCCACAGCCTAACCATAACCACCCCCTCTCCAAAGCCTAACCATTCATTCCCGCACCCTAGCCTTAACCTTCCCTAACCATCCCCATCCCACAGCCTAACCATAACCACCCCCTCTCCAAAGCCTAACCATTCATTCCCGCACCCTAGCCTTAACCTTCCCTAACCATCCCCATCCCACAGCCTAACCATAACCACCCCCTCTCCAAAGCCTAACCATTCATTCCCGCACCCTAGCCTTAACCTTCCCCTAACCACCCCCTCTCCACAGCCTAACCATAACCGTCCCCTTCCTGCAGACTAACCCTATCACCTTCTACCAGCCTAACCTTAACCATCGGGGAGAGTTCCCCATTGCACCTGTCCTGATATAACACTATTCATTGTTAGAAAGCTGTAACAAAGAAAAAACGGAGAGAGAGAAGCGCTGATCCGTGTGACTAGAAACACATACAATAGTGCGGCATACAGGGTAGCTGAAAGTTAATTAAAACCTGAAATCCACACTTATAGTCTCATGAAGTCCTTGAAGGGAGTCCCTTGTTAGGAGTCCAAATGGGGATATGTTAGTGCTCCTCATAGATATCCATCATGCAGAGTAAAAGAGAGACATAATTAAAAACCTTGCTGAACTAAAGTGCATCAAATGTCTGATTAGAAATAGAAACGGCACTTTGATTTTAAAGACACACTGAACTCTCCCATTACCCTTCAAGGACTTCATGAGACTATAAGTGTGGATTTCAGGTTTTAATTAACTTTCAGCTACCCTGTATCCCGCACTATTGTATGTGTTTCTAGTCACACGGATCAGCGCTTCTCTCTCTCCGTTTTTTCTTTGTTACACTATTTATTTTGGGGCCGGGTACCCCTAGGTGAGAGAGCTGCAGCAGAACCAAGGGGCGCTTTTAAAGTGATATATATATATTTTTATTGTTAGAAAGCTGTTGCCACTTTATACAGCTGCAATTGGGCTGTTAGCTGTATCTGTGTCGAAATTGGGATCGCTACAGCAGCACCTACTTGCCGCCTACATTTTAATAATATATAGCAAGTGTGAGAGTCAATTTAAAAGGTATTCAATGGGTAGGATGCGGGGAAACTTAAATATCTCCATGGAAAGGTCTTAACTTCAATGCTGCTGCCTCTTAGTGTCTCTGCTATGAAACATCCCTGCCAGGGACATTAATACCGGCCCGAATTCACAACCCCGGACGTACTACACATACGTCTTTAATTTACCGATACTAGCTACTACGCTTGTGTAGTAACTATTTTACGTAATCTACGTATCGTTTTGTTACGTAGATTGCGTATTTGCGGTCTTTAAGACCGCATATATGCAATCTACGTAACGAAAGTGACTAAGCAATCTACATGTACTTAGCGACAGGGAACATTGAATGGATTAGGGGAAATCCATGTGTTACTGTGCTCCCCCCTCCCTGCCTCACTCCACAGATACACGGATAGGTTCTTCTTGGTGTGTATATAGAGGTTATTTTAATCCATTTAGATTATAATCTCCACTGGCACAAGGAATGATAACAAGTATCCTTTGTGTGTCAAAGCACAATATAGATGCACTATAATACAACAGAATAATCAGCCATGACCTATTTATTTCCTTAATCTAAGTGCCACAAATACTGTAAGGAGGGGATATATATGGGGGTATAAATGTTTATATTCTAGTTACAATATAAGATGAAGTATTAAGAAACGTAGGTCATTGCAGCGTGAAATACCTATCTATGTTATGAAAGCCACAAAGCTCTGCTTAATCTCACAACTTCAAATGTTACCTGTGATGAGCTCTTGTGTGTGTCGGCCATGGATGTGAGTTGAAGTTCAGGCTCTATGTCTTGCACCTGTTCAGTAGCTGTAAGATCATCGTCCTGAGCGTCACTATGAGCTGAGGACTCATCCTCGCCCACCACTTCCTGAAGCTCAGCCTACAAAGGGAACCACAAGAGATAAACACACTTTCCAAGTACACGTGACCAACGCAGCACTAACAATAGTAGCGATCAGACGAATATTCAGTGCTTACTAGCAAATCATCATCGTCCTCCAGGTCCCCCTCATCATCTTCCTCTGCATCCAGGTCTCTCATGCACTCAGCTGCCAGCTTCTCTATATGATCCATAGGGACAGGAGCTGTGGAGACAATGACAGGTTCTCATCCAAACTGCTGTATCCTTTGCCAAATCACTTAGTAGAGGGCATAGAGTACGACTGTCACTCACACCCACCATGTCAATCAGAGGGTTGTCTACAGTGTCCACGGCACAAGGCTCAGTGAAATTGTTATTTGTTATTTAAAACTGCAAACACCATGATTTTCTTATAGACCGCTACACTGATTTATTAATCATGGTTCCTAGTTAATTAATAAAGTGTAATCTCTGGAATAATTTTTTAGTCCTCAAAAGCATTTAATCGGTGCACGCCTTATAAAAGGGATAACTCCCACACCGTCAATCATTTATTAGTCTCACCTCTTCACAGTAAACCGTGTCAATCCCTGCTAAGAAAATCCTTTTTTCCGAAATTGGGACATCCGAAAGTTCCTTTTCGGATGTCCCTATTTAGAATAAAGCAGATTTTCTATTTTTTTTTTTTTATGAATAGGGGAGTATGCCGTTCAGCATACTTCACCCATTCACTTTCGCACTTACTGATATCCTTCGGCCGTCTGTGATATATGTCCACCACATCTCCGCTGCTGCTAACGGTGGACCAGGAACAGGTGAGTAAACTATCTGTGTGGGGTAGGGAAGGTTAGGGTCAGGCTGCAATTAAAGGGGGGTTAAGGTCAGGTTGCCAGGAAGGAAGGGTTAGGGTAAGAATTAGGAGGAGTGGGGGGACTATTTTTTTTTTTTTTTTACAACTTTTCGGACCATGGAGCTTTTGTTGCTCCGTGGATCGATTATTATGCCTCATCGAAATCCCAGCCAGTTCGCAACTTGCTGGGGAGAAAATGGTCGATTCGAAAATTGGCTGTTCGTACTGGAGCCCCACACCCATAAACTACCCTAGTCTTACCTAACACCCCCACCTCTGCATGTGGGACAAGTTTTGAGATACGGTCAACTGCCAGACACTAACCATTTCAACAGACACCGCTGGATCTAAGGACGCCTGAGAGCCAGTGATGCCTAATTGCTGATTTTGCACTTGACTGTGAAGCCTGATCTACACTTCCCGATTCCACGCGTCATGGGCAGGGGAGTAATACTTAATCTTAAAGCTAGGGTTAGGCTGCATTTAGGGTTAGGGATTGATTAATGTTAGTGAAGGATTAAGTGTCAGCAACACCAAGGCCGATATTATACTACTATTGGCCTTAGTTGTCAGTTGTCTGTTAAGATATGTTTTGATAGTCACACACTATTGGACTAATGTCGTACGTTGAGTGTACGATTGGTGATCACATGACCTCCTTACTCGCACACAACACCTTCTGGTTTCTCTCCAGTACCAAGCAATCCGTTGCAGGGTGAGAGAAGCAAAGCACTAGCGGATTTACCTTTTCCTTTGGGCTTGGGCTTAGGAGCTACATTGTCCCCAGTCAGAGCAGCCAGTTCTGCTTCTAGGTCTCCATCATCTGGGTCATCTGGGATTCCCATCATCATGTCCTCGGGATTGAAGTCCACAAACAAGCCGAGCTGATAGAAAAATAAGGGCTCATTATGATGGGGAGCTCTTCATGTACACTGAGCTTGTGCCCTTTACATTGATCTGTATATAAATCTACAATTATTGAGTCGTCAGCCATAAAAACCTAGTTCAGCCAACACCCCTGCTGCCAGCACTCTGCACTACAAGTGGCCGGACACTTTACTATGTTAACCTGGTCCAGAGGCTCTGAGCAATGAACATGTGGGAAATTTGCACTTTGGCCAAACTATGGACCGGATTCAGATTCAGATTCAGCAAAAGGCTTGTTTTATAGGAAACTTTATAAATGTGCCCCCTAATACCGGGTCCACGCTAGCACCATTTCCCTGCCATGTGCACGATGCCTAATCCTTGGGCAGATCCCCTGATTCTCTGTGTCATCCTTACAGGATCAGAACAGCGTTGGTCGCATCGTTCGTACAAAACCAAACCTATTATCGGCCAGCAGCGTTTCTGACAAATCGCTTGAACATACGCACTATATAATTATCAGCCGATCAGTCCAATAATAGTGCACCCCACTTTACATTGTTACATAGGACCCAATCCAGACTTCCTACCAGAGGGCCCCCTAGTGGTAAGTTACAGGCCGGATCTGAATCCTCTGGTTCTAGAATTTCGTCCTGGTTGATAATCTGGGGGACAGGTTTCACTTCCACTCTGTAGGAGGAGGGAGAAATGCTTATAGTACAGTGATGGCTGGCTTCAGCCTTTACGTACTATCCAGACTTTCGCACTGTCCCCAATTTATGTGAGGATGGTGCAGAAACCTTAAGGTAGGGGGTCACCTAGGAGCAGGGGGGCGTGGCCTCTCCTCGCCCATAAGGATGTCTTGTTGCAGCGGGTCACGGACCTCTGCTACCCCTGCGGTTGGAGCTCTGGTCAAAGGGGTAATGAAGGTCAGGTTCTGGTCCATAATTGCTCTAGAAGGCACAGCGTCTATGTGCTCACACGTTATATCTGAATTAGCAGAATAGTGTGGCAGCTCCTTCATCCTCCAAAATTAAATTACGGAGGACAAAGGCCCTCTTGTGCTTAAAAAAAACAAGCACACACAGTACAGGAAATATGCTCAGCATCATACAAATCATGTTCTGATGATGAATATCACCCTACACGTCACGGGTACATTAATCCACTGGCCGTCCTGCATGTTGTATAAGCATCTCCGTACCTGCTTTGCTGCAGCTGCTCCCCTGCCCTTGGCCTGGGCATTCTTTTTGCCGGGTCTCCTGCCCAGCATTTCGGCTCATGGAAGCTCCACTGCAAGGCACAGCGTCTTCTATTCCTGGTGATCAAGAATCCTCTGAAATGTAAACAGGATATTTGTAATCACAAACGAAAGCTATAATAGAGATGACACAGTAAAGTTTTTCTACCCTCTGTAAATTAACCTGAAGATTACTAGATAACTACAAAAGAATGGATCAGTCATCCTGCCAAGAGGTTGCCAAGTCCCATGAACTGGCACCATGGCCTACACAATAGTGGTTGTCTAGTCCGTTTCCATTTGCATAGCCACATTTTTAGATCCCGTGGGGTAATCTAGATGGTCCTGTGAGTTACCCATCAACCTAACTATTGCTAGTTTTTATTCCAGTAAAACACCGCAAGATTATCTGAAACTGTATTAATAAAATGCATTGTGATAAACATTATTTATCTTATCTAGCTGCACAAAATGTAGGCATGCAGATGATGGAGAATGGGAGGCGGTGTTCAGATCCGTGCAGAGAACTTAAGGGATGGTTCTGGACACGTCCAAAACTCTGTACATGAGAAGGGAGTAAAAGAGGAGTTCATATACCTCAGACTTACAGACCTTGTGCATACGGAAAACGCCAAGATCAGGCCGCATCTGCTGTATAAGTACACACAGTACAGATATCAGTCTGTGCTGCACAGCAGACGACGCAAGTCATGCAGACGATCGAACCTGTCCACATTTGTCTGACATTGTGATTTTTATTACATTCATAAAACCAAACTCTTCAGATACAACCCTTTTTATCACTAAAAATCAACATCGTGGCAGCATAAACACTCTTAATATCGTTCCAAATGGTCTGGAATCGTATGATTGCTCCGATATTTGCATAGGAGTGCACTCAGCTTAAGACAAAGAAATGCTTATAGGGTTTAAAAATAAAACAAAGAATGAAATAGAAAGCTATTCTCCAATAAGAGAGCCCGTGTTTCTGTTTGTGTAAAAAGGGATATAAATATATATAGTAAATATGTCTGACTAAATATGCAACGATTCACATTTGCTTGAAAGCAGAAGGAGCCAGCACTCTCCAGGGCTTTTGTAATATTCAAACACCTCGGGCTGGATCCAGACTTAAGTAAGTGCTTGAAATAAGTTACTCCTGGGCTAAACCATGTTGATTTCAGGGGGAGACAAGTAAATTGTATTCTTTGCATGCAGGGATATATCTTTGACCAGCTTTACTATCACACTGTTATTTAGACTTGGGATAGGAAACATCACCTCTCAGCTCTAATACTGATTGCAACAGATGAAATAGGACTCCCCTGCAATCAACATGGTTTAGCCCAGGAGTAACTCATTTCAAGCACTTACTTAAGTCTGGATCCAGCCTCTCATACCAAAGCAGTAATCAAAGCCCATCACATGCTTCTGATAGTGTTACAGGGTTCTACTGAATCAGGAAGACACAATTTCTCCCAAGATTCCCAGGTGTCACAATAAAGTCACCATGTCCCCCCCCATCACTTTATACATAAACAAGAAAGGGCAGTGATTGGTCACTACAAGGGCAACACGGTGGCTCAGTGAGTAGCACTTGTGTCTCACAGTGCTGAGGTCGATTCCCGGGTTAGGTCTTATCTGTGTGGCGTTTGTATGTTCTCCCCGTGTCTGTGTGGGTTTCCCCCGAGTGCTCTAGTTTCCTCCCACACTCTAAAAACATGCTGGTAGGTTAATTGGCTGCTGAATAAATTAGCCCTAGACTGTGTGTGTGTATATCTGTGTTAGGGAATGTAACTCCAATGGTGCAGAAACAGATGGGAATGTGAAATATTCTCTGTAAAGCGCTGCGTAATCTGATATATACAAACCTGCTAAATAATATGCTAGAGGGATAAACATGAACTGGTTACGCCATAACGTTCTGAAAATCATGTAAGTTTCTGCCCTTTAGGATATATTTCAGCAATGAACATCCTGGGAAAATCCTGCTTTCGTCATGATCAGTCACAAACAACATTTGAATTCCTCTCTCAGTTGTCTTGCTTTTGAAAGCAGCCACAGCAACCAGATAAACACTGCTAACCACAACCCTAGAACAAGCAATCCCAGAGCCAGAAAAACTAGCCTGGTCACTGTAACAAAACTGCCAACAATTCAGCCATCAAGGTGGCTTATTCACAAAGGGCTAGCTGTATAGACCAGCAGCTTCAGTAATAATGGTCACCAGCACGAAAAGGTTCACTTCTCCTTAAACGGGAAATAAAACCAATGAAAGATAAGGTATTTGATTATATGGGATGTAACGCCAGTATACTATATAATCCAGGGTCATTAACCAATGACAAACATGAGAAAATACACATTTTAATACACACTCGCCTCTCCTGCTTTCACCTTGAATACGATGACAATGAAACACAAGCCGTGGGTGCACTGTCCAGTGGTAAACAAATAAGAATAATAACAGCAGCAATGCAGGAAACCATAGAAGCTGCAGCCACAAACTATGACCTTTCTCATAACTAGACATAGGATTATATGTATTTGCATGTTTGCAAATGCAAACATAAAAGGCTATTTTTATAGCGTTATTGCATATTTTAGTCCTTTTTCATTGACAGTGCTTATTTCAGTAGTTAAATGTGTTAGGCGTGCTGTATTACACAGGAACGGCGGCGGGCCGCAGCCAGTGACGTGCGCCTCACACGCACTGAACCCGTTCTGCTGGCTCGCACTAGGCGAAAGCGTTGGCGGGATGCGGCGCGCGTGGGGGGAAGGGAGTACGGCACTCGTTCACGCAATTCAATAGTTTGTCATTCAATTGCTCGCTGTGTTTGTTAACCTACGAAAATCTTATTTTTGTTGAAATAATGCCGCCAGTGAAAAAAAATACCCAGACTTTAATGGAATCTTGGATAAAAAATTACCCGGCCAATTTACCACTAATGGCACTGTGACAAGCGAATACCTTCATCAAAAAAATACCAAATCGATCAACATGAGTACTGCTTCCCATATATTGTGAGAATAAACGTTAATTCTAATAATAAATAGTATTTTGATTCTGCATATTTTGTGCATATTTCGCCCTTTTTTAGTGCATATTTGCATGCATATTTTGGCATTTTGATAGTGCATATAATCCGATGTCTAGTCATAACCATAACATTTGAAACAGTTTGCAGTGAAATATATCCTGTTTTGACTTGAGGGTTTCACACATATTACAAAGATGAAAGCACTTATAGGAAAAAAGGCTCAAGATAAAAACAAAAGTTTCTTATAAGTGATATGACTGACTTACACCACACTTCAATCATCAATAACAACAGTGTGAACAGAGAGAGAGAGGAGTTTGGAGGTCAAGCTTAGGACAGCATGTGTACAACTGGTTGTCCAGCTTCAGATGTCCAGGTTACTGTCTTGTACTAACCTTCTGCAGAATTCCAGTATACTACTGTGCATTGCAAACATTAGACTCACACACAACTTCAGACATATACAATAAACACCTCTCCGACTCCTCATCTTCATCACTTGTGGCCAAAAGACTGCACTAAATATGTTGTAGCATTGTGCTGAAATTTCATGTTTTTCTTTTCATTACGTAGCTTTTAGCACACGTGACAGACAAAATTTGACAGCATGTGACCAGTTATTTTTGACAATTCATAAAACAGCTTGCAGCATTTTAGTAAACATAAATGACGGGTAAGGATGCTAGTTAAATTAAGCAAAAAACAAATATAATTTGAGAATTAATCTGTTGCAACACATTTTAACAAGACTATTATTATTATTCTCAATAACAATACAGACATACAGGGCAGGGATGGACAGCACAGTACATAATAATATACAGTACAGACATACAGGGCAGGGATGGACAGCATATTACATATTAAAATACAACATAAATATAAAAATATCACAAAAATACAATAAAGTAAACAAGCATGGAATGCAAGGCAAAATGCGAGGTGTCAAGCTTGGAAGATCAGGGAGGAGGGGCTAGAGCACAGTGAGAGGTTGAGAAGGAGCCACCAGGTGGGGATTGGGTAAAAGGGTAGCAGAGGGGGACAAGAGGGTACGAAGTGAGGGGGAGTGGCGGACGAGGGAACAACACTAGGATGTAGGGCCCTGCTCACATGAGCTATCACACTGAAGGGATGAACTACAGAAGGCATAAGGAGGGGGAAGTAAGTTGACTGCTGGTGTGAGCGGAGGAGAGAGGAAAGGAAGGAAGGAGAAGAAGGGATAGATGTAGGATGCAGTGAGGATGTGAAGGAGGGGCAGGCTAGCCTGAACAGGTGCATTTTAAGTGAATGCTTGAAGACCTGCAATGTGGGAGAGAGTCTGACTGAAGAAGGGAGGTCATTCCAGTGCAGAGGTACAGCACAGGAGAAATCCTGGATATAGATATCAATGGTACATTTATTTGCTTTATTTATCATGACATACTAATAATGTAAAATTGCACATGGGTTTTTTTTTTTTTCCTTACTGATGAGGAGAAACTTACTGTTCAGAATGAAACTGATATTAATGACATTGTACAATTCAAATAGTTTTCCGATCTATACTAAATTAATTTGTTTAACAAGTTTCGTTCCAATCATTATACATGGTTGCATATTAAGTGTGAATGATTGTGTAGTAATTGTGTAAGAATTCATAATACATATAATTAAAATGTTTCAATAAGAACTAACAACTTAGTCAGTTTACATTTATATGCACAGTATGTTGATGTGAGTGTTCAGTATCACTATATACAAATAATTATAATATGGAATGTCAAAAATCCAATGCTAAACATGAATACAAACAGAATATATGAAAGATATAACATATTCCCCTTATTAGATTTTCAAAATTTAACATTTCTATGCCTTGAATGGAGAACTCAAAGGACGACCAAATTCCTGGCTCTCCGACTTGGGTAGTGCCGATATAAACATTTCCAAACCAATGTATCTATTACAAAGTATACCCAAGTATTAGGAGATCAAGATTGGCATAATCCTCTGGACGTACACCTGTCCTAAACACAAGAATGAAAGAGGAAGAGGCTACGAGACTGACCAAATGATTCTCACTTTCTCAACCCATCTACCAGTAAATCTGTGAAAACCTTGGTGGAATCTTGCCATTTATTCCCAGCTAGCAGATACTTGGAATTGTTTTAAATGTTTTCCACTAAGTCATTCTTTCATAATTCTACAGCTAATGTTTTTCACTGCCTCGTCTCAAAGATCCAGGCTCATCCATATCACTGATGGTGACTGTCCACTTATTAGATGTTTCTACTTAAGAACAGGCTAAGTTAAATTTGATCAATTAAATACCATTCATCCACATTGGAAAGCCTAAGTATCTCTCTGCAATATATGTCGCAAAACAGGCGAGAGACTTCCGATTCCAATCACTGCAGCGGTCAGGGAAAATAAAAACAAATACATTTTTCTATTGCAAATGGACGTGTCAGAAGGCACACTGGCAAGAAATCCAAGGTTGGAGAATTTTTTTAGATGTGAAAAGAGATTCACCGTCACTTTTTCTACTTTTAATAGAACTGAAATCTATACTTTTTTTTCCTTCAGAAACATCATACAATCTGAGACTTATTAGTAACAATCAATGCAATGACAACAGAGGGGGAACTGTTAACCAAATGCAAAGCCATACACCCAAAATAATTTGTCAGGCTCTCTCATCTGTCACTTGTTCATTAGGTAACAATTACCCCTATTACTTTTACAGAAACCCAAACCCAATGCTATACTTATATATTATAAAATGATTTAAAAAATAAAATACTGTTTTGTATAGAACTCAAGGGTAAATCCAAAATGCATGCACAAAATTATAAAATATATATATATATATCAAGCAACAGAAAGTCAGCGAGCAAGATTCAGGAGCCAGACGCTATAACCGACAACTAGTAGCACACAGCAGAGGCTATTTAAAGGGCCCTCCTCCAATCAGCCAGGAGAGACAGACACACCTCTAGTGCTAATGCCTGACAGCTGGGGAAGGTGAAACCTAGCAACACAGCCTGCTACACAATGACAGAGGTTAACAGAGTGTAACATATAACACCAAAAGACTACTGAAACATAGTGGCTTAAGGCTTTCTCATGGAACTAATATTCACATTTTGCAATAGGAAAGCATTAAAAAAAAGAAAAACAAATTTTCTTTATCGCATAGGTTATAGTCCTTGATGGTCGCAATATTGGGCGAGAGGATCAGCAGAACACTGTCCACAAGGCTAGGGTAGGCCCTCCCATGCCAGTAAATAGGCCTCAAACTTCCGAGGCAGACTCTGGGGTATATAGATGGTCTTCCGTGCTCTGCCAAGTCTCAAATAGCAGACCCCTGGTAATACTTCCCTCCTCGCCCAAAGATCAATGCAGGGAGGCAATTTCGGAGAAGATGGCCGTGGATAAAGAAGAGCAGCGTGAAGAGCTAAGTTAAAACGCGACCACCATGATGCATCGCCCACCGGAAGTCCATTAATTAATTAATTAATTCATTCATTCATTCATTTATTCGTTATTGCAAAAATATGATTTGAAGATCGGTCATTCAAAAGAGATCCAGACCACCAGCAACTTTAATGTCACATAAGATTTATCAGCAATAAATAATATCAGCAAGAGGAAGAGGAAGAACAACCGCAGCTCTGAAACGGTGCTCATGAGGAATGTGGATGAAGGTTTAGACTCCACATGTTGTGCCCCTGGAAAAACCACTACATCCCAATGTAATTGTGTGTCCTATAGAGGAGCCAGGGAAACATCCCAGGTGCTGATCCAGAGATTCTCATATTACTTTACACAGTGGTTTATCTGAGCCGTACACTTCACCTGTAGAAACGAAACTCGAAAAATTTGAATATCGTTCAAAAGGTAATTTATTTCAGTAATTCAACTTAAAAGGTGAAACTAATATATTATCTAGACTCATTAAAATTAAAATATTACATGAAATAAAAAAAAAAAGAGGTATTTAAATACAGAAATATCAGCCCTCTGAAAAGTATAATCATGTATATGTCCTCAGTACTTGGTTTGGGCCCCTTTTGCATGAATTACTGCCTCAATGCGGCGTGGCATGGATGCTATCAGCATTCTTCCTCTAGACTCTGGGTTTCCAAATGAGATGCAAAATTTGCTCTCATCAGGAAACAAGACTTTGGTCACTGAGCAATAAACCAGTTACTTCTTTCTAGCCCAGGTAGGTAATGCTTCTGATGTTGTTTGTTGTTCAGGAGCGGCTTGACAAGAGGGATACGACATTTTTGAAGCCCACATCCAGCATCCGTCTGGGTGTGGTGGCTCTTGATGCACTTACTCCAGCTTCAGTCCACTCCTTGTTCAGCTCCCACACACTTTTGAATGGCCTTTTCCTGACAATCCTCTCCAGGCTGCGGTCATCCCTGCTGCTTGTGCACCTATTTCTTCCACTTAACTTTCTATTAATGTGCTTTGATACAGAACTTTGAGAACATCCACCTTCTTTTGCAATTTCCTATTGAGACTTTCCCTCCTTGTGGAGGGTGCCAATGATGGTTTTCTGCACAACTGTCAGGTCAGCATCTTCCCCATGATTGTGAATTCTACTGATCCAGACTGAGAGACCATTTAAAGGCTCAGGAACCCTTTGCAGGTGTTTTGGAATAATTTGCTGATTGGAGTGTGACAAAAGCAAATCATAGATGCTACTATACAATACAGGCAGCATCCTAGTCTCATACAGACTATATATCTTAGGGACACATACCTTACAGACATTATCTAAGTGACCGTTATACCATACAGGCCACCATACAATACAGACTGCATCCTTCCGACCACTGTACAATGAATTCAACATTCTTGTAACTACAATGCAGTTAAAAAAGTACTCCTTGTGTCACAAAAACAAAAAAGCATTTGTAACCATAATACAATAGAAGCACAGCCTTGTAAACACTTAGTTATCCTGAGAGTGTGTGTGTGTGTGTGTGTGTGTGTGTGTCTCCCAGTATCGTTTAACTGCAATTAATTTGACATTCTGTAGATTTATTTCCACCAAAATTACCAACATAAAACCTAATTGGAAATACAATGTTGATTATGTGACCAGAATATTTTGATGGCAAACAGTGGTGTTCAGGAGTCTTGTAAACCTTAATAACACATACCTGTCTTCAGCAAGCAGTTTCTGGAAATTATGTTGTGTCACATAGTTTAGGGTTAGAATTATCAGGGTTCTCTTGGCTTCTATCATCTCTTGGTTACGGGATTTCTTATGCAGCCACTCCCGGATAGAGTGTAATATAGAACCTACACCTGGAACTGCTAGTGTTTCTTAGACAATATCTACTAAATGAAAACTTTAAAGTGGTAGTATGAAAGCAGTAAATAGAAAAGGAGAGTTACTGCTTTTCAATGTAAGCCACGGGAGTACGGTATACCACCATATACCCTCTCACTTCAAACCAGATTACAGGTGAAAGTAGAAGCTATTTTTTCTTCATATACTTGTCATGTGCCTGCTTACTTATCTCCAGATTTTCTCCTTACCCTGTGTCTCTATGGAAGGGTTGGTGTGTGTGAAATGAAAGCAAAATGAAAAACAAAAGTGGATGGGAAGGGGTTGTCAACCTTTTAATACCTACCACCCACGTGTCTTTGCTGGTAAAATTTCCTTAGCACGGAGTAACTCAATTTAGCGCAAGCACAAAGTAATTTTTAGAGGGGAGTTTGTATACACCCCCTTTTCTCCCCCTGCATCTATCCTATATACCCTTTTCTCCCCATGCATCTAGCCTATGCACCCTCCTTTCTCCCCCCCTGTATCTAGCCTATATACCCTCCTTTCTCCCCCCCTGTATCTACCTTATAGACCCCCTTTTTTCCCCCCTGTATCTAGCCTATACACCCCCATTTTCTCCTCTTTGCACATTTCACAACAGCTTAATTAACAAGGTTTTAATGTTGTCAGTCGCCAAACCACCACCACGAAAGCCTGAATCGACCGCTAGTAGGCGGTAGGGACCAGGTCGACTACCACTGCTCCAGAGAATTAAGCAAATTAGTAAACCAGAAGTATAGAGAACAAAATGGAAGAGATAAACAAGGTAATCAAGTAATTATGTGGCATTCATCTAAGTTAAAGAGAAGTGTTTGCTCTTAATTCAAAAGGCACATCCCAGCAATGCATCTCCTCTTATATAACTATATTGGTTAATGTTAAAAAAGTGTGTTTTGAAAATTATGTTCAAGAGTTTATAATTCATCTCTAGTTTAAAGTAATCTGTTATTCCAGTCTGTGTCAGTGAGTACATGTCCATTCCAAGGTCACATTGTTAGATGATTGTCCCAACTGACACTTACATTTAAAACCCAGCATTGCATAAACAAAGTAGGACCACAGAAAAATGGCTGTTATTTGTAGGATTCCCTATCAGACTACCTTCCCTACTTAAATCACACAACGGGTCAGATTTTCTAAGCTGTGGGTTTGGAAAAGTGGAGATGTTGCCACAACCAATTAGATTCTAGCTGACATTCTCTAGTATGTAATAGGAAAGTGAGAGCAAGAATCTGATTGGTTGCTATGGACAGCATCTGCACTTTTCCAAATCCGCAGCTTGGTAAATCTGGCCCAATGTCTCAAAAATGCAGAGCTTATAAATTGCTAACATGCAAGGATAACTTGGTAACTTGAGGGATGATGAAACAGACATTTTTTTTAAATAAAACTACCAGTTAAAACATACAAAGCTTTATTAGAATATAAAACCAACATTTAAAAACATACAAAGCTTTATTATAAATTATAAAATAATTAATTACAGGTTGAAGTACTATATACATTAAAATTTACTGTACATACTGGACATTATATCTGCCTCCACGATCATGATTTTTTTAGCAGCGTTATAAATTAAAATGGGGCAAGATCAGTCCTCCCTGAGGGCATACATGATATCATCCTGGCTGACATTGATCCTCACTCGCAGCTGCAAGTCATTTCTGCTGGACTCCACCAGGAGAAGACGAGAAGCTCCTAGCCTCAAACATACAGCCATGGTTTCAGACATGGAAGGGGGCTGTACGCCTTCCATTCTGCACAGTGCAACATGCTGGTGATATACCTGCAACAAACAGCCATGAGTCAAGACAAAAAACAATTTAACACTGCTTATAACAAGCCCTATCACTTATGCCCTGACTGCTGAACAGATAAACTTGCTGCTGGTCAGATGGATTGTGGTGTAATATCCTCAGACATTTCTTTTTTTTTGTGGCTGCGATCAAGACAACGAGGACACCACAACTGGTAACATTTTTCCCTAACCCTTATCCTCCTATTATATCAGCCTAACCTTAACCATCCTTGTCAAAGAGTTATAGGTGCAAATATGTGCATAAAGCAAGTTGCAATATGAAGGTTGCAAATGTATAAACATTTTTTTGGATGCAGAGAAATTATCCTCTTAACCATTTTATTTGCCTGTTTTACATTTTCCTGCCCAGCATGGATTGCTAATAAATTTTTTTACAGTTACTCCAAATTCTGAATCAGCCTTAGAATAAGACAGATTTTACAACTGAGTTATTAATGCATTAATCTGCACTACATCTGTGAAAGAAAAATACCTGCTGAAAAGTAGCCTCTTCAAGCCCAGATCTGCGAAACTCAGCAATAACCGCTTTCAGAAAAGCCTGCTCCAGCATGGAAGAGTTTCTATAGAGGAAGGTTACAATGAGAGATAGATACATATATACATACATACAGATCAGTTGCATTCTCCGTAAGAAATTCTCATTTGCAAAATAGGGACATCCGAAAGTTCCTTTTCGGATGTTCCCACCACTTTTTTTTCAGATTAGGCGAGTATACCGTTCGGCATACTTCACCCATTCTCCTTTGGAAATAACGCTGCCAATGATATCCCTCCGCTGCCGCCACTATCGCCGGACCAAGGGAAAGGGGAGTAACCTCTCTGTGCGGGGTAGGGTCAGGTTGCCAGGAAGGGAGGGTTAGGGTAGTGAAAGGGTTAGAGTTAGGGTTAAAATTAGAGAAAGGAGTGGGGGGACTATTTTTACTTACTTTTTGGAGCACAGAAAGCTCAGTGCTCCGTGGATCGATTGCTAGGTCTCATCGAGGCATATGCAATCGAAATCCCAGCCAGTTCTAAACTGGCTGGGAGGAAACGCCCCTATCGAAATAGAGGACCCATATCCCATATAGATAGATAAAACAAGAAGAAAAAAAAAAAAAATCCGAGACTATTGAAAAGGCAAATTTAAAATGAATACTGAGGGATTGTATTTTTTGTTTTTTTGGGCTACTGCTGGCTGCTGCAAATGTTTTATTGTAATTACCTGATTGCCATGACATAGGGAGAGGAGAACATCTCATCCAGTGCCTCGATCACATGCGGCATCTTCACCACGGAAGAGCCGGTCTTCTTGTTTGAGAATTCGCAGATCTCTGTGGCGCGTCGACAGATGTCCAGACAACGGCGAGCATCGCCAGAGAGAGCGGCTACCTGAGAGATTCAAACCAGAACAGTGGGATAAGCTCTACCTATTCCTTACTTGTCTGTAACTTTCTTTACAATGCCAGTCCCCTGCAGACTGTGCCTGGATATAAATCATGTGATCATAAAAAGCTATGTAAACACAACATGCATTTCTCCTGATATTGTGCAGCATAATCGACCAAACAAATGTGTTAAATGATCTCTTATTAGTGTGTCCGCTCCAACAATCACAACCAATTGTCTCAAAAGCACACGCCAGAGATTTTTAAAAACGTCCTCATTTTACCGATCAACAATGTCACAATGTCTTTTCCAAATGTGAATTGTGTACACAGCCCTAAGTCTGTGCAACAATTCTGCATCTACTTCCCGGCCTTGATGAGCAGGCATATTCTATTGAGCAAAGGGTTATGGGAGATGGACATTGCAGATCTTGATGGTAATGTGTGTCTGTGTGCGTGCATGATTTCAAGGCAGTGGTAATAAAAACTTTTTAAAGTTGCAGCTTTATACAGATTAACAGCTTTTCAGGACCAACCTTTCTGGAAACGAGTTGGATGGCATCGTCGTCAAATGCCTTGACGTGATTCAGCCTCGAGGTGATGATCTGTTGCAGCTGTTTGTGCGTATATGGTTGAAAGGACATTCGAGTAAGGCCCTATAGAAACGAAAGACATTTTACAACACTTCAATATTCAGTAGTATAGTGTGTAGTATTATATATGCTACATATTAGTTTACTCTCTGCAGCACAGTGGTTTATTGTATATTTAGAAGAGAGACGAACAAACGCAAACCAAAGAAGAAACCCAATAAAATGAACAAAAACAGGGGTAAAGACGATTTGCTGAATCAGAGACAAAATCATAGGATCGTATCCAATTCAGTCTCAAGGTAGACAGTAAAGGCCGAGTTGGATGTAACCTCAGCAGCGATAATAAAATGACATTAGTTCCCCTTGCACTTATTTTAATCTACGTGCTTTACTGAATATCCCTCTAGAGCGATCACTAACCAGATTGTTCCCTTCCTTGAGTAATTATTTAGGCACAAAGTAAACGTTAGGAACTCACCAGTCTACTGGCCACACGGTTCATCATGATTCTCTCTGGCAGGTCCATAGTGTTGGCTATGGCAAGGACAATGAGTTTTGCCTGTTTCCGGGTCGGCCAGTCAAACAAACTGTACATAACATTCTGTTTCCTGGTCCACAGCAGGTCCAACTAGAGGAAGAATAAAAAGAAAATGAAATAGGATTCACAAATCACATTATGGTGTATTAGATAGAATGGACAGAGGTCGTCCGTATCTGTTGTACATAAAGTTGGCTATACACTAAATTATCAGGACAATGATCTGTGTATGGAATATAGGAATCTATTCATCGGACCATAGACAACATGCCTCAGATACCATAATAGTCGCTAATCTTATTATAACTGGGCGGTAGTGAAAATCATTCCGATTGCCCCAATCCTATAGGGCTGGATCCAGTAAATGATTGAAATTAGTCACTTCTGGGCTAAACCATGTTGATTGCAGGGGAGTCATATTTCATCTGTTGTAAACAGTATTAGAGTTGAGAGGTGATGTTTCCTATCCCAAGTCTAAATAACAGTGTGATAGTAAAGCTGGTCAGTATCTGTGTGCAGTAAGCAATTCAAAGATATATCCCTGCATGCAAAGAATACAATTAACTTGACTCCCCCCTGCAATCATCATGGTTTAGCCCAGGAGAAACTAATTTCAAGCACTTAAGTCTGGATCCAGGTCACAGTGTGCATCCAGCTTACATTGCTCATAGCTAGTGATGTGTTTTGCCAGTAGTTAGTAACATCATGGGACAGGTGTATGCCACCTGCCAGCTGTTATATGCAACAACTCCCAGCACACTCCAACAGATTATGCATGGCAAAGCATGATGGGACTTGTATTTTCCCAAGGTTGCCCATGCCTAATATAGTGTGTGGCTAGCTTAACTCCCAGCAATGGCATCCAACTTAATGACAACTAAATGGTAAAAAAAATATATAAATAATATAAAGACACAAAAAACCATCATCTCTAAATGTAACTAAACTCATTAATCTTTAAAGATCAAGAATAATGCAAGAACAGGATTCTCTGTTGGAAAGATTGCAATGTATTGTACTCACTTCATCCACAAGCAGCACTGTGGTTTCCCTCTTGGAGGCAGAGGTGCTGAACCTCTTTTCCAGCAGTGCAGCTGCATGGTCCGCGGTGGCCTTCTGCCCCGTCAACAGCTGAAAGTAATAAAGAGCAGCATTAATTTATTAGTGTTTTATATATCAGCAAGATGGAGGGAAAGGAAAGCAAACAATTAAAACCAGACTGCAATACAGATAAATGGACCTGTAGTTAGACCCAAAAGGTCCGGATTCAGAGTTACGTAGTTTTCATCTTACGTAGGTTGTTTGAAGAATTGAGCCACTACACATGCGTAGTAGCTTATTTACACTATCTACGTACCATTTCTGTACGTACATTGCGTGAGTGAGGTCTTTAACCACGCTTACGCATTCTAAGTACATAAATAGTACGTAGATTGCGTAAAGCTACTATGCATGTGTAGTGGCTCAATTCTTAAAACAACGTACGTAAGATGAAGCTACGTAACTGTGAATCCGGACCAAAGGCCTCATCTCTGCTCAGATTCTTTCCCACTGCAGACCAGATGTCACATTATAGGGGCCCCCTATCCAGCACTGAGCATGCGGAGCAGATAAAGTCTCCCATCACCCTGTGATGCTGGATAACAACGTGCACAACACACAAGATATTCACACAGCTTCATCAGATTCAGCTCCGGTCATGTCAGCCGTCTTATGCAAGGTTTTAAATTCTCACCTTGAGGATTTGAACAAAAGCCTGGTGAGGATCTGTCAGTTTCATTCCATTGATTTCAATATACTGGAAGGATGGCAGCTCGTCTTCATCCGCTGCCCTTTGCAGACTCCGGATGGCCTCGTGTACAGTAGCCGTTTTCCCTGTGCCTGGAACACCAGATATGTACATACACCTAGAAAACATACACAGGGAATCCGTATCAATGCAGATGCAATGACCAGGATTTAAAGAGCGATTGTCAAACAGACAACAGACCTTCTCAAAGCAAGTTATGCCGATTGCTTCCCATGTAGCTGATCTACATAATATAAGAAAGCTACGTACAAACCCATAAAACCAAAGCAGTCTCTAGACAAGGAGGAGTGAAAGCTTAATTAAGATTGAGGGAGCTTAAACTCCCTGTCTGGGACTAGTCACGACCCCTAAACCCCTACTGGTTAGTGAGGGGAGGGGGGAGGAGTTGGGTTAGACCCCTTATAATTCCCGTTAGCTGGGGGGGGAGAGGAGGGAGTTCCCTTTTCCAGTTAAAAAGTTTCCCTCCCACCCTGATTTAATTGCTGTTTGGCTTGCAGTTGGCGGTGAGTAATTGCAAGTAGCTTTTGTCATTGTATGGTGTTATGGCGGCACCTGATGCGTAACTTTTTTGTGGAGGGCCATGTGAGCGGTCGTTGGGTTTAGCTTGGTTCGTGTGAACCTGGTCGTTTTCCCAGTTATAGCATTTGGGATGTAGCACCTGGTAAGTGGTAAAAGCTATGCATTTATATACTATGTCATCATGTATTGTTTGTACTTGCTTTGCTTATGGTGCCCCCATCCAAATTTAAAAGTAAATAATTCATATAGTCGAATCTAAATCAATTCCCCTTCATAAAAATTCCATCCAATAAATATCATTTAATTTAGTCAGTCTCAGTTATTGTGTTATGTTTTTATTGGGAGTGTTGGGGTTCGTTGTCTGGTGCTCAGACCTCAGACATGGGAAGTTTAATAACCTATATCCAGGCTAGGAGAGCAAATTGTATAAAAGAATTGCCACTGTTTCACACAACAGAACCAGACGTCTTAAATCTTTGCAATTAGCTTTCTCAAGTCACCCAATAACACTATCTGATAAACATGCATGGTTCCATTTAGAAAAATAATAATAAATGCTCTTATTGTGGTTTCCATAGCAAAAAAGGCTATGCAAGCCACATGCTAAAATATGTCAAGAAAAGCTATACAAAATTTGTGCAACAGACCAATAGAAATTATTTCACTGTTTGTTTCAAATACCTTGAAACAAAAGCAAAAAACTCTCCTATAAACAGGACGCACTAACCATCACCACACATCACTCACCCGCCAGTTCCATCCAGCAGTTTGCTTTCCACAAAGTTGTAAACATCTTGGTATTCCTGCTCCCTGCAGGGCAGAGACTCGGGTACAGCAGAGACATGGAGCCTGCACAGGGTAGAGATAGATTTATTGGCAGGAGTGTAACAGAATCTATCAGGGACTTCTGTAGAACACACAATCCTTAACAGCTTTTCCTTCTGCTGTTGTCATGACACAATATGGACCGGATAATGGCCTATTTACACAAGCTGCATGCGTTAAGTCGGGCACTGCACATGCCAGCACCAGATGTTTGGACCTGGTCTCCGTATGCTCAGAGTTCGTACGTTAGGGCGGGACAGCCCTCTTTATGTTCAATTATATGCAGAGTCGGTAGGGAGAGGCATTTAATTGTGCAGGATGGGCAGGGATAGGCTCTTCCCTCCATCGGAGCAACATTAGGGTAGGTTAATAGCCATGGCAATCAACTACATTCTGCAGGAGAGAAGGGAGTGAGTGCACCAGGCTCTTGCAAGCAGACAGCGCATTTCAGTCTGGATCAGGTCCTATATGTAGAGTTTATCTGCAAAGCATTTTCCATTTTTATGTTTAATGCTTTGTATAACTTTCCAGAATAACGATTAAGTTACTTATATCTTTTTATTGTGTAATCCAGGAAAACAAAATATACATCCCAGCCATATTCCTATTGTAACATGACAAGATAAAAAGGAGCTAAACAAATGAGCTGGCAAAAGAATATAAAAGAACAGCACAGAGCTTGTGGTTATAATGACGAGACGGGGGAGGAGGGGGAGAGAGAGGGAGAGGGAGAGGGAACAAAGTATGTTTACAGTAGTGTGAGGGGTGAGCCAATGAGCTTCTCACCGCTATGGACTATGCTGTATTTCCTGTGTAAATGCAGGGGATATAAATGTTGTGTTGTATGTATGTGGGCACAGTAATGGCAGTTGCCTCACCTGATGCGAGCTTCTTCCAGCACATTGGTAGGCTTCTGGACAGGCTGGTTTCGCTCTGGGATTTTCGGCGTCCCAACAGATTTGGAGATTGGCTGAAGAAGCGAATTAAATATCAGTAAGACGGACAGCAAGTCAGGCAAAGTGATAACTAAATACTGTATATGGATCGCTTTGCTAATCAACTATGTACGATCGGAAAGAACACACTAAGGGCCTGATCCACCTGTGACACACGCAGTGGACTTCCAGCAAGGACCCGGATCAGCCTTTACGTTCACACCAGATTTACGAGCCTTCCCCATTATACTTGGGGGCTATGCGGAAATCATAAGACCGTACGTAAAAGAGAGGTGGTTTCCCCTTGCCCACACGGGACTTCGTCTTTGGATCTTGGTTTCGCTCAGAGCTCCAAACACAGCAGACTAGAAAATCTAGATCTATTCCTAAAACCTAGCCCATCGCCCTACCTGTATGACTCCCAAAAAACACCTCTTCACATATGTAATGATGACCCTTCCGAAAGCAGACACCAATAATTCACAGTACGTGTTGAACTCACAGTTTTATTTGGGGTCCTTGCTGAGGACTTCCGAGAAGAATTCGGGGTCCTGGGTGTCACCCTTCTCCTCACTACTTTCTTTGGAGATACTTCCTCCCTTTCTTCTTCACCTTCATCATCATCACTGCTACTGGACGCTGCAGACTCTTTAGTAGGAACAAAGTCATTATCTTCATCTATTTCGTCAAAGTCATCCTCTGTTAGAATCCTAGGAACACAGGGACCAAGTCATAAAGCCAGATTTAGCATTGTGTGAAATTATAGTTAATGACAATGGGTTGGATTCAGACTTAAGGAGCTTGAAATTAAGAGAGGAAAGTTACTCCTGGGTTAAACCATGTTGATTTCAGGAGGAGTCAAAGTAATTGTATTCTTTGCATGCAGGGATATATCTTTGGATTGCTTACTGCACACAGATACTGACCAGCTTTACTATCACACTGTTATTTAGACTTGGGATAGGAAACATCACCTCTCAACTCTAATACTGTTTGCAACAGATGAAATATGACTCCCCTGCAATCAACATGGTTTAGCCCAGGAGTAACTTAGTTTTACATTTTATTATTGTATTTGTTTATAAATATACAAGAAAGGTACATTTAACAGTAGGAGAAAAACAAAGTCTGCATATTGGATACATTAATCTTCTATCATAGCTGGAGAGTAGGCCCTAATGGTAAAAAAAAAACCAAAAAAAAAAAACCATGGCAACAGCCAAATCCAAAAAGAAATACTTTAACTGTTAAAGGTATTAGTAACCAACTAACAGAAATGCGCAAATTGTCTGTACTGGGGGATTAAACAGACTATCCAGAGGTATACTGATATTCTGCTGTGTTAAACAATTATAATTTGCACTGAACTGCTTCAGGCACATTGTCCATGTTCAGTGTGTTCCTTACTTAAGCTGCTTGCGGATTAGATTGGCAGATGCCTGTGCTGATCTCCGGCGAGAGCGGGGAGTCTGTGGCTCTCCGGGATCTTGTTTTTCGGTATTTCTGCAAGAATATAAAGCACAGAGATTCACAACAATTCATTATTTTCTATTCCATAGAATTTTGATCTATATAGTTTACTTGTAACGCATATAATCAGAATAGTGGACTCAATTCAATTCCCTGCAATAACTCTAGCGCATGAAACTTGCACTGGACACAGGAGGAATAAAGCACCTGCTGAATTGATAAAAATTTTGGCTTATCTAGTATTACCTCTTTGAAGGGGTGGTGCCTTTCTTTGGAGTTGGGTTCTGTTTTTGTGGGGTTTTAGACTTCTGTGATATTGATTTTTCTTCTCTGTCAGACAATTTTCTTCTACTTCCTTCCAAACTAAAAAAAACAAGGTTATAATGAATATCAAGGCAGCGGTACTAAACAGAGCAAGCCGCCGTTGTGAGTTTTATAAACACAGAAACCCTTCAATACTTTATAAAAAGGCTAAAGCCAGGTACACACCATACAAATATCCAGCCAATTAACAGACAACTGTCTAATCGGACCAATAATAGTAGTGTTAATGCTGTACAGATCTATCTGTCTGCAGACAATACACAACAGTTGCTGTTGCGAAACAATAAGGAAGGCACAGAGGGGTCAGAAGATATGCCAAAGGATTTGAGCATTGTGTATATGCTACATGATATTGTGTACATGCTATGGGGCTCGATTTTGCCTATTAATTTAAATGATGTATTTTCAACCAAAAGTTCAAATAAGCTTTATTAGTGCAAACAGCAGCAGTGTTGTAGAGACACATCTGAAGTTACACATAAGCGGTTGGATCCAGACTTAAGGAGCTTAAAATTGAGAGGGGGAAGTTACTCCTGGGCTAAACCATGTTGATTGCAGGGGAGTCATATTTCATCTGTTGCAAACAGTATTAGAGTTGAGGGGTGATGTTTCCTATCCCAAGTCTAAATAACAGTGTGATAGTAACGCTGGTCAGTATCTGTGTGCAGTAAGCAATTCAAAGATATATCCCTGCATGCAAAGAATACAATTCACTTGACTCCCCCTGCAATCAACATGGTTTTTGCCAAGGTGTAACCTTCCTCTCAATTACAAGCTCCTTCTTAAGTCTGGATCCAGCCCAAGATTATGATAATGAGGACGATGTTTAATGATCACTGCTGTACATTTTTTCCCCTGCAATGGCCATACTTACAGATTCTTGTCTTGCATGATCTCTGATGATGCTGCATGCTTTAGAGGGGTCAGCCTTAGGCCAAGTTTTGTAGTCTGCTTGTCAGATACAGGTTTTAGAGGAATAAAGCAAGAATCCAGACAGTCATCATCGGTTAACGTCTTTTTAGGTGGGGAGTCCGGAAGTCCAGAGAAAGCGACTTTCCGCTTAGGAGGGATGTGTTCAAGAGCTTTAAAGTCATCCAGAAAGTTATCCTTCTCTGTTAGCAAGGCAGCTTGTAACTTAGATGGACCTAAAGAAATAAATATATATATATTTTTTTTTACAAACATTCTCCTTTACATCAATTGTCACAAAAGCACATAGATTGTTAAATAGCATAGACCAGCCTGGCCAACCGGTGATTCTTAAAGGTGTTGTGAAGCTATGACTCCAAAGTATGCTTTAACGGCATAGGCATAGCTGATACATAAAGCATGTTATTTTAACACCTGGACAGCCAGGCCTGATATAGACCAATTTGTTATTCTGCCCTCCATCTTTTACAGTGTATCGTGTTAGAGAAATGACCTGAAGTACAACTGTTTGGGTTAAAAAAAAAAAATTGCAAAGCAGATTCAGAATAGAGTCACAAGCCTTCTTAAAAGGAAAGAATCTGACTCCAGCTAAGAGGTTAACCAGTGCCATTATATACCTCAGGGTGTAAGTGTGGATTTTGACAGGTATTTAAGACAGTAAATCTATCAAAAATCCCCCTTTTGGCTAAACAGCTTGAAATAGTATGTATTCACTCAGAAACAAAAATGAGGCACTTCACTCAGCGTTAAAAAAGAGACTGCAGCTGCTACAATGCCCACATTGCACCTTAAAAAAAACTGCAGCTCATCGGTTGAAACGCGTCTATGGAGTGCTTGCGGAGAGAGACGATAACCTGTCAGCTGTCCTAGGTCTCCAATCCACCCCTTTGTCCCAGGAACAACATCCATCGGGTGCTTTGGTTGAACGCCTGCTCGTTTTTTTGGTCCACTGGTACATGTTTTAGATGTCTTTTTTGTGGCTATTTTTAGCAAATTATATATTTGTACGGATCAGTTTTTTCTTTTGTATATATTTTGTTTTACGTTTGGGACCCGCCTCTGGGAGGATACGAGAGGGAGCCCGCTTGTCCTAATTGAAAACGACACAGATCACTTTGGGGGGAACCTGGAGACGTCTTTATATTTAACTATATAACATTGTAATATCTAGACAGCGCTGCAGCGATACCCTTTTATTAGTATGTATTCACTTGTACAGACAAACTACATAATTTTACCCTTTCCATATATATTACATTTCTTTTTGTGTAGTAAAATAAAAAAAATAAAAAAAGTTAATCGGCATAAACAAAATGTACCCAATCACCAGCCTTTGCATAAATATAACGAGTGTTACCATAGGACTGAGTAGTATGACCACCATACTGATGTTAATTTTTTTTTATGCATTAAATTTTTATTACATTTTCCAAAGAAACAAGGGGTACAGAAATAAATAAAATAAAAGAGGGGGGGACCACAAATAACTAATGTTAATTTTTACCGGCATAAGACTATACTCTACATCAGGCCTGGCCCTCCTGTGGCTCTCCAGGAGCCAGATTTACTAAACTGCAGGTTTGAAAAAGTGATGTTGCCCATAGCAACCAATCAGACTCTAGCTCTCACTTTCCTATTACATACGGAATGTTAGCTAGAATCTAATTGGTATGATTACTATGGGCAACATCTCCACTTTTCCAAACCCACCATTTAGTAAATCTGGCTCCAGGTGCTTTGAAACTACAAGTCCCAGCATAGTTTGCCAGGCATCTACTATGCCCATGCAGCCAAAGTATGCTGGGACTCAGTCTTACAACATGTGGAGAGCCACAGGAAGTCCAGGCCTGCTCTACATAAGTTTCAATTAGGGTTAGTTGAACTGAGAATGTTTTACAGATAGAAAAAGAAAAACATGTTGTATTCAGTAAGAAACCTACTATTAAGCTGCAGTTTCTTCCTGGCCCCGGGAGTGCCTGTTGTACTGGAAACCCTTTGGCCGCCTCTTTCCTTGGAATGGGAGCTCTTAGAGGCTGAATGTCTGGATTCCATCTCCGTGTCGTTTCTCTGTACCCTGGTTGCGCTGCGAGTGATTTTTCTGCTCTCATCTGAGTTCGCTTCCAAGGGGCAAAACAGGAGATTTGGCAGAGTGCCGTTACTTTTCAAGTTCTCTCCTTTCAAATGTAAAATGTCAGAGGTTAACGGTGTGAATTTTTTCCCATTCCAAGACATCTTCACAAATAGAACATTTCCAGACTTCTTTGCCTCTGGGAAAAGATCATCAGGCTTCAATTGTGATATCTGGAATATAAATAAAATAAGAACACAAACTTCTTTAAGTCAGTATGAATGTCAAAACCAGTATTGCTTAACAATATTTACAATGGATGTGATTTGCCGGTACAATGGTCTGTGTTGTGATAGATCATCGTGCAGCAGTTGAATGGCACTTGCCAGCAGTCTCCATTTTGGTCAGCAGTGGAACAGCTCTGCCACTGAACATGCTCTTCTGCTGTGACAAATCTCTTGTGCGACAGGTAAGCATTTTATTCTAACCTTACCCTTAGGCTTAATCCTAACCTGAGACATCAGCAGCCTGTTGATATTGAGAACGAATATTGGTGCAGATCAAATTTAATTCTCTTTCAAATGGACTGAATGTTTGTCTGACTGTTAGGATATAATTCCCTGTGTATTGATTGGACACCACAAGGAATCTTTTCTTCTACATTTCAACTGAGAACTTTCCTTTGCTTTTTGGATAAAGATTAACTTTCATATTTTGCACAATAGCAATTGGCTGTCGCAGTGATATTTATGAAATTAATCAGCATCCTCTAAGATTACATCTGCGGTTCGCCCTTGATATACTACTTTTTCAAGCTAAGATCAGCGCACTGATATGAATGTTACATGAATAGCATGACTCATGGTCTACTTGAGTTTTGATGTATTTGAGGGATAGTTGGCACGGTTGCATTTTTTAGATTTCGTGTTTTATTAGTGGGTGTAGGGAGCCCTTGGCCGCTGCAGCACTCTCCATTTGAAGCACAGTTATCCATATTTAGTGTGGTTTTCATGAATAATTTTTAAATTATTTTTTTTAAATATATATTATATTTTTTTTATTGAGCATACTCCGTGGGTGGCACTGCTATAAGGTTTAATTTTTATTTACCGCTGGTACCTGTTCGAAATAAGCTGCTGACTAACATTTACGGCGGAGATACGACATTCGTAATTTTCGTAAAAGCCGGTGACTGTTAAGGCGTCATAAGAAAGTTGCACACATGCGCAACAGGGGAATTACGTACATTTACGTAATTCCTGTCAGCCGTAGCCCAGGATGTGGGCCAATGTCTCCATCTCACAAGTAATATTACAAGGCTCTATAACACCACATATTATAGCTAATTCCTGGTACCTTAATAGTTCCAATAATCGTCTCTGCATCAATGTCATTTTCACATATAGGCACATCATACTTGAAGATTTCTTGAGGGTGCGGATCCCTTCCAAGCAGTTTCCTCTTTCTATAGGGGACTTCTTCATAGCGCAGGAACCATTCTACAATGGCATGTTTACTGGAGTCTTTCTCAGTACCTAGAAAACAAATATAGGTTTATTGAGAATGGTCATCCAAAGGTGTAAAGAAGAGTTAATGTCTCTGATGTGATGCTTACCGTCATCATAAAGTTCCTTAAGCTTTGCTACAAAGGGTCTTTCATCATCATCACCTTCAATCAGCACAAAGTCCCCAGGAGTTATTGTAGCTTCACTGTTATTTGATCTCATAACGAGCCCCCTAAAGCAGACAAATATTAAATGGTCACTAACAGGAAGAACATAATGAATAGAAAAATAAGGTATTCTGAACCAAGTTATTATTACCCATAGTGAAGATTCAAAACTTTTCTGTCTCTTACAACAGGTCTCCCAGACCAGCTGTACACTCTGCGTCTTTTCAGTTGAGTATAATATCTGGTCATGGTTTCTGAAGGCAGGAAAACGTGTATTAATGAATACATATAAACTGCACTATATTTTAACACAAGATAAAAAAAAAGAGCTTCCAAATTTACACAATACTATGTTTATATTCAAAGTCACCAAAAAATTATAACAACATTCATTTTCATTGTCACTGAACAACGGGCATAGACCATGTAGATAAATATCTAAGCCATCATTACTGCACAGGGGAACCAGTTAAAAGCCTGCCTAATCCCAAATTGCTTATGATCAGTTCTGCCACTGAACATGCTCCTAAATCAAGAAAGTATAATAGATCATCATCCCAAAATGTGGTAGGACCCAAATGCTGGTGGTAAACAGAGACAGCTGTGGGCATGTAATGAAAAATTATCACCCAACTAAAAATGTCCAACAGATTCAGCATCAAAGTTTAAAAACACATCAAGTAGATGCCAGGTGTGCATGGACTGTGTTGCAGAAGCCTTATAAAAGTATAATTTACTAAAATGGCAGAAACCATTATAACTTCGCAGAAAAATAGCTTTTTATACTTATCTGAAGTTGTAAGTAAAATATATTTACAATCACAGTCTTCAAAAACTACTGTAAAGAAAAGCAAAAAAAAAAAAGCAAAAAAAAAAACCCAGCATAACGGGCAACTAAAGAAGGGCAAATGCAAGTATGTAAAGTTTATACATATAATAAATATATATATTTTTTTTTACTCTCCTAAACAGACACAGCTGTTACAGTATGTCTCATCCTATCCTAGAACACAGACAACACAGGGGTCACCCTGCAGCTGTTACAGATCTATCACAAGCAGGGCATGCTGATACATGTAGTTCCCCCAGTCTGACTGGCATCATGCATCGCATGAAGCAGCAGTAACCTCCTCCAGACACTCCTGAATGTCTTACACGGTGTCTCCCTGTCTCCGCACCCCGCCTGCTCTGTCACTCTCCAGCCACAAACTTTCCCCCTGGACGTCTACTAAAGTTTTCCCGCCATTGACGTCACCCGCATGATGAACGTCATTCGCCACGGCCGGAAGAGGATTCTGCGCCTGTTGATGAGGTCTATTCTTGCGCCGGACGTTGCTTATCGTCACTTACGGTGAGTGTCGTGGAAGATGGCCAACCGGACGGTGAAAGACGCGCACAGCGTCCACGGGACTAACCCGCAGTATCTGGTGGAGAAGATCATCCGGACCCGCATCTATGAGTCCAAGTACTGGAAGGAGGAGTGCTTCGGCCTCACGGGTGAGTGCTGCACACGCTGCTGAGGAGCCTGAGACCTATAAGATGCAGATCCTCAAACACGACCCATTCCACCAGGTACAAAATACTCCACCCCTGAGCTTCCAGAAGGCAGTTACTATGGTAACCGCTTGTGTGGAAGATGAAAATGTTTTTCAAACATCTGTTAATTTATGAAAACCAGGTGGGTGACAGTTGGAAGCTCTGCAGCGGAGTATTGTGTACCTGGTGGAATGGGTCATTGCTGGAGGGTCTGAGGATGTAATGGTGGATAAGGAGCACTTGGCCCATCTAGACTGCCCATTTATATTCTCTAGTAACCTAAAACACCAATTTGATCCCTTAGCTCTTTGTAAGGATACCCCAGTGTCTATCCTCTGCATGTTTCCATTACTCTACCGCAGGGTTTCTCGGCCAGCAGTACTAGTACCTCCTGGTGGTCTTCAGGCCACTGATTGGTGGTACTCAGGGCAACTGTCAGGAAGTAGCAGCTGTACTTGTACTTTAACCAGGTGTGACACCAGATGTCATCAGATATATTCAGCACAGTATCTAGAGGGCTGAAAGGATATTGTAGAAAACATGCTTTAAAACCTATATTAAGACACTATTTATTATTCCAATAATCTTTGTGAGATACATCCTGATGAAAACATTTTAAGTTAGTGTGCACGTTCC
>WWET01001936.1:77304-102426 GCA_011038615.1 Limnodynastes dumerilii | reverse complement strand
CGTCACCGATCCAAATCTAAATCTCCAGGTACCGTGTGATATAGCTTATTCTTGTTGTATTGCGAAGTCTGGGACATTTGTGATGTTGTTAGAATTAATTCACTCTAAGGGCCCGATTTACTAAGCTGCGGGTTTGGAAAAGTGGAGAAGCCGGAGCTGCTTAGGTGTGAATACAGTCCCTAGTCTGTGTTTTTGTGACACAGGCCATGGACCGTTTTATTTCCCCTTTTTTGCACAGACTCTACTGTATTTATGCCCTGGAGACATGAACTGAACACAGTGTTCTAGGTGACTTATAAAGGGGCATCGCTACTTCTTTCTTTTTCGGCCACCAATTCCTTTTCCTATGCAACCAAGCATCTGACTTTACTTTCTCATTGCTTTATTATATTACTTTTACATCACATGAAATGGCTTACCAGCAGTTGCACATAGAGGTAATCATTTCAACGCTCACTGTTACTTGTTTTATTTACAGCTCATCACCGAAGTCACAGACACAGAAGCCATTCCAAATCACCAGAAAGGTAAATAGTTTCATTTACTGATTCAGAATTTTACGGGACCATACCCAGACCATGAATATGTGTAGAGGGAAAGGTCACTGCTTATTTTAGTCTCTTGTGACTAAGGCTGGCATTTTAAAGGGAAGCATCGCCTGCTGCACAAGGCACATAAAATGCTTGTTTACATCGCTGTGTTTAATGTGCACTGGTAATACATTACTTAACCTAGGTTTTATTTATTTGTAGGTCAAAGAAGAGTCATAAAAAGAGCAGGCGTGGGAACGAGTGACCAGCCATTATTGCTGATTCTGTCCTATTATTCCAATTGGTTTTTATTTTTTTGTATATAATAGCATTGCAATCTTTTTGACAACACGAGACCCTGCTCATGTTTAGAGACATGATGTGATTGATGTCCACTTGTGGTCATTTATTCTGTTCAGATATTTTTAATAAAACAATAAATGGCCTGTGATGATTGAATTTGTATATCGCCAATAAAGTGGTCTGTTGAGGGAGACTTACCGGTGAGTTTACATATGTCATATCGGTTATTATTCAGTATAATTCATTTTAGGATGGTGATTTTTGGCCCTGATTCACAATTAAGAATCTGTGAAAATGTATGAAGGGATATAACATGCGTAGAAACTTAATATATACAATTTATGTTGGTCTTAAGAACAGGACGGCTCTGCATCACTGTTATGAACCTATTTCTTCATGGTTCGTAGTGACTTTAGAATGAAAGGGCAAGCCGGGAAAATTAAGAAGAGTAGGTGGAGAAGGCTATTTAAACCTACCACCCTAAAGATAAGGTATCCCTATAGCATTTCTAAGTCTATTAAGTAGCTGAAAACTGGGGGCGTGTCAGTGGAGTCACCTTTCTACTCTTCGCATATAATTAAGAAACTAAAGCATTCTTAATACCGCTTTCAGATCGCCGCCCCGGGTTCACAGACCCGGAATATTGCCGGGGCAGCAGAGGATACCAGGGTCACAGACCCCGTTTCACACTGCAGGGCAGACCCGGGGAATTCAGAGACCCGGGTCTGCCCTGTCGTCAAAGCGATACGTAATTTGTTTACCGTTGCTCTGGCAACACTTGTTGCCAGAGCAATAGTAAAAAAATTGTACCAATCAAGTGCGTTGAAAAACCCGGGTAGCACCTTTCACACTGCACCCCTACCCGTGTTGGATCCGGGAATAACCCTTCTTTTTACCCGGGTTCAATTCCCGGGTCTTCTGACACGGGTCCACCGGAAGTGCACCTTTCACATCTCCACAAAATACCCGGGATTTTGCTGAGACCCGGGTTTTTGGCGAAAATCCCAGGTATTTCATGGCGATGTGAAAGGGGCATAAGTGTGAAAACGGTCCCTGGTATTGAATGGGAGCCTAATGATCTTAAGTGATCATGAGTTTGAGAGTATTAACTGTCTGCTATCACTTGGATCTAATTGGTAATCTGTGATCCCAGTTCAACACTACCTGAAATAGAGGTAAGAATACTGGCGTGTGCAATAATTTCTATTTTGATATTGCTGCCTCTGCCTGTTTGTGATTAAAGCAACTCCCTAAAGTAGGAGAGTCAAACGGGCCATGGGCCAGATTTACTAAACTGCAGGTTTGGAAAAAGTGGAGATGTTGCCTATATCAACCAATCAAATTCTAGCTCTCACTTTCTTTTTACATACTAGAGAATGTCAGCTAAAATCTGATTGCTATGGGCAACATCTCCACTTTTCTAAATCCACAGCTTAGTAAATCTGGCCCTATGTTTCATCTCCAGAGGTCATAAGCTCAATTCCCAGACTTGGCCTTATCTGGATGAAGTTTGTACGTTCTCCCAGTGTCTGTGTGGGTTTCCTCCCACATGCCAAAAACATACTGGTAGGTTAATTAGCTGCTGATTAAATTACTGTGTGTGTGACCTTTAGTATGTGGCACCTATAGGGGCAGGGACTGGTGTGGATGTCTAATGTTCTCTGTAAACTATTATGGACAATTTGTGGCACTATATAAATGATGATGATAATAATAATAATAGTAACACACAGAACCAGGCTCTCCACAGGGAAATGAGAGCAAAATGACAGCTGAACATGCAGAATAAAACACTAAAGTCTGAAAATAATTGGCATAACAATACGATCACAGCTTTGCACGTTGTGGCACTGATTCAGAATTGCACTTACAACTTTTTATCAAGGTCTGCTACAGCCCTAAATTCCTCAAAATCCCAAATATGGATGACAATGAGAGGAAAGACTCACAAAATTAGGGAAGTGCGGTGGCTCAGTGAGTAGCATTGTGTCTCATGGCACTGGGGTCATGAGTTCGATTCACAGACTAGGCCTGATCTGGGTGTAGTCCTTATGTTCTCCCCGTGTCTGTGTGGGTTTCCTCTGGGTGCTCTACTTTCCTCAGACAGTCCCAAAACATGCTGGTAGGATAATTGGCTGCTGAATAACTTAACCCTAGCGTGTGTGTTTCTATGTATGTGTTAGGGACCTTAGTATATAGCTCCAATGGGACAGGGACTGATGTGAAATATTTTCTGTAAAGGGCTATGTAATCTGTTAAAAATAAATTGTCAAAATGCCGCTGGACCATACAAAGAGATAATTTAGGAGATTACATTGAACTAAAGTTTTTAATAGCCTGGGTCATGGGGTTTGGGGCTTAGTCTACTGCTCCATTTAATTAATTCATTTTCAGAAATGGCAGGAAAAAGTGATCCGTGCAAAATGCTAGATGTCTTTATAATGATTCCATGAAGTGGCCCTGCAGGAGGGTCAGATAAACTATCCATCACCTTGTTGATGCTGCTTGCTTATTGGTCTGTCATTTTATCGAGGGACAGGGCTCCTTGATTCTGCCGCATTAGCAGCTAGAGCTAGATCAGAATGTGGGCGTTTCAGTGCCACTGCGAGCACAACAGCAGCCATGTGTTCCTGCCCTTCCTCCTGAAATCCGGCACCACCTCAGGACTGGTGGAAGTGACTGATGAAGGAGATTTTTATTCAATAAAAGCCCTCTACATCCAACAAGTATTAAACTGCCTAATTAATAAACCAAGTTAAAAAAAACTGCATATACTATACTGACTTATTAAGTTTTATGATTGAATAAGTGCATTGCTGCACATCATGTTAGACATATTTAATAAATATTAAAAACATTTTTAAATTTTCAAAATATATATTTTAAATTATTTAAAAAAATATATAGATTAATACAAACAATATAAAAAAAAATTATTTGAATCATAATATGGGCTGCTGCATTACACCTCTCAGCCTAGTGCTTATATCCATCCCATGGAAGTCTGGATAGGGCACATGCATTTTCAATGGCGAACGTGCATTTCTGCCTCTCTTAGACGCTGAATGAAGCCCGTCAGGTGCTAGAAGTCATAGTCCTATTAATGACTGCATAAGGATGGGTGTGGATTGCCAGTATGATGGTCTGTTTTGCGACAGACCATTGGGTGGCAGTTGAATGGAGACTTTCGGCAATGGTATATCCTCCTCAACATGACCCCTTCCACTAGGTACACAATACTCCACTCCTCAGCTTCCAACTGTCACTCACCAGGTTTTAATGAATTAATTGATGTTTGAAAAGCAGTTTTTTTTTTTCCAACAAAGGTGGTTTCCATAGTAACTGACCGTTGAAAGCTCAGGAGTAGAGCATTTTGTACCTAATGGAATGTGTCATATTGGAGGGTGTGCAATGGCCCTCCTGCAGTCAAAGAGAATGATCCGGTGCCAGGTAAGAACCTGCATCCTAGCCTTACCCTTAATCCTACCCCTTACCATGTGTTTCCCAGAGCCCTAAACCTAACTTTCCCCTTTTTGAGCCCTAACCCTACCTTCTTGAAGCCTAACCCTAAACCCTCTCTTCTGGAGCACTAACCTGAACCCAATGCAGCCAATCACTATTGGGAATGGTACCCACTATAGAAATAGGTACCTGTTCTCTAAAGCAATTTTCTGTAGAAATTCGGCAATCACACAGTAGCCATTCCACTGGTGTCTGTATCATTGTTGGAATTTTGCTGCCTAGCTGGCCCGGCAACTATATCCCCATAAAGATAACCTAAACCCTGTATAAAGTAACCTATACACACTACTTAACATCCCCCCCACTTCCATGTACAGTAATCATACACAACTAGAAAGACCAGGATACAACATAAGTACAAAATGAGCCCATTTCAATGGTATACTCAATTTTATTAAAAATGAAGAAACCAATTTATCAAATATCTTACAATGTTCAGCTCAGATTTTTACTTTAATAATAAAAAGAAGATCTTTACACTTTCATGGGACAGAGAGTTTGTTAAAATGGCCTTTAGTCGGTACCAAAAATAAGACAAGAATTCAGATTTAAAAGAATTTGGCACCTGCTTCAGACTCAAATAATAAAAGACAATTAAAAAAATTACATTCCTTTCTTTTTAAATCCTCTTTTTATAACTAAAATATATACATTTAGAGAGAGCTTAAAGCAGCCGGTTTATGAATAGAGCAAATAGAAAATATTATTATTATTATTTTTATTTTTTTTAAATGCTCTCTTTTTTTTTTTTCTATATTTTTTTTTTTAACATTTTACTGGGATAGAACACAAGTCTGCCCGCAAAATGGGGCAAAGAAATAAAAGAAATTAGCATCACTCAGAGGAATGATTCCAGTACAACTAAAGCCGATATATTTACAAATGATACATCTTATATGCTCTCATTCCCTCCAGAGACACCAGAGTCCGGGCGATGAATTGCAGGCCACAGTCAGGATTAAAAACCAGATTGCTGGTAAAAGGCTGTTGCTACATTTTGCGGTCACTTCTTTTGTTGAATGTAGGTGGAGTTCAGGTGAGGGTGCCCTTGCGATAAGACTGGGAATTGTTGTCCGTTCTGGATCAATGAGGCAGCTGAAATACAAAGTGATAAAGTTAAACTTGGCTGCAAAGGTCACAAAGTATATTGCTTGCTAATAACTCAATTCAATAGCACATGGGCTACACAAAGGGTGAATTCTCATCCAAATTAGCCCATAAATTGGCAGTAAACACTAAGATGAATAGTTTAGAGCAAACACTTAATGAGTGGGAACAGCTTAAAGCTGGTCACATAATATACCGATAAATTGTACGTCACACAAAAATAAACATAAAAAAAACACCAAAAACTCCAAATTGCCCAAAACCACAACTATTATCCTTGCAGCCCATCCTGTACCCAATCCACCTGGGTACACACCTATACAATCATAAGGCCGATCGTACGATTCCAGACTATTTGGAATAAGATTGCAATAGTGTGTATGTTCTTACGATCGTCATTTGTAGTGACAATAAAAGCCTATGAACGTCCTAAAAATCATGATCACCGATTGTACAATGTCAGACAAGTGTGTGTAGTGTGTACGCAGGTATGACATCTGTTCAACTTTTCTGGCAGTCTTCTATGCAGCATAGACAGACATCTGTATAGTGTGTATGGATTCACAATTGTTTCAGCAAAGGGTTAGGAGAGACGATGATCTTAGATCTGCTGGTAAATTGGTATAGTGCATACACAAGTATCGGCTGCTCATCACCAGTTACACTGAAAGTCATCACATCTGATGTAGAATTGCATAGGTGTGCACCCAGTTTAGAATTTGCGTATAATTGTGGATTATCTTACAGAATGAGCTTCAAAATAACAAAAGTGTGGAACTATATTTCACTATAATATCAGACCTAACACTGTGCAATAACAGAATTACATTATCTTTGAGAACAGCTAGATTCCTTTTCATTGAAAACTATGTGTTGTGTGATAACCACATGTTAAAGCAAAAGTTAAAGATAAGCGTCTAGTGATTAGTAGATCAAAATCTTGGATGTCCAGAGTCAATGAAACACAATGGATTGGGTGTTTGCAATGCTCCGTTTTATTATTAGATGTCTTATATAGTTTCCTGTTGTACATAAAAAAAAAAAACTCCCAGCTTATACGCCATTCTCTTATAATTGGCATAAATTTCAACCATAGATACTAAAAAAAACAGCAAAACAAAATCTGGAAGTCAGTAGCTACATCCTGCGGTTAGGGGGATGCGGCCGGACATTTGGGATATGTAGTCAGTTCCTTAACAAATAGGGGAGTTTAGCATAATATAAAAATATATTTGGACAAATAATGACTGGATAAAGTCTGTATAAAGTTCATTAGGCAGTTAACACATTCTACTCCGTTACACACAACCTGCCAAAAAGACTATACTTTATGTCCTTATGAGTACTCACTGGGAAGGTTATCTGATGTATATTGTGTGGATCATACAACAATCGTTAGATAGCTCACAGTGTGTTATGTCCTACAATGCTGCAGAAATTGCATCGCCTTGTGTTACTTAATTTCTTGGAGCTCCTAATTTTTGTGATCAGCGATATCCCAATGTCTGGAGAACGTAAGAACACGATCTTCGCTGCAATGATTCTTATTTCTGCATGGGGCCATCTTGTGGGCGAGCATATCATTGCAGCAAAGCTTTATTTGAACAGTTTGGAAAACGATCCACAGGAAACTGAAGAGCAGTGTGTACGGGGATATCGCTAAACGGGTCAGGCCTTTAAATGTGTGTACCCAGCATTATTTAGTGTTACTTAAAAACTGTATCAACTACATCACCAAATTCTACTGAATCAAACAACAGACAATGATTGATCTTCTCTCTGCTCATTTAACAGCATCCTTATAGAGAACACATTACCTGGAGGATAGTATGTCTTGGAATGAAAGCTTGGAGGTCCTTGTTGCAGGAAATTCTGTGGCAAGGGGTAAGGCCATGATCCTGGAATCAAAGGGTAGTGAGGGGCTGTACCACGCTCCCAGGGGAGGGAGTGTTTCCCAAACTGTGCTTGAAATCCCTGGTCTACAGAACACAATACACAGGAAACTAGCAGTTAGACATTTGACTAACAATACACACATGATATAAAGTCACAGACAATGCATCCCTCAGTACAGGAGTTGATAAAAAAAAACCATTGTTAAATAAAAATGAAGTTATTCACTCTCTGCTGTGATCTAAACCAACTTTAAGTGAGTTATTTTTGCAATAAAGAAATAGAAAAAATTTCCAGCAATATTTGGCTTGTGTTTTTCACCAATCAGATAGATCACCTCTTTCATACTGTACAGTACACATAACAGACTTCATGATACTTCATGAAATGGATCCAGATTTAAGAAGCCGCTGTGCTGGGAATAGAGATCCACGGCCGGATCTCGTGTGGGCGAGGGGAAGCCACTGCCTCTGCATGCAAAGGCTAAAGCAAGCCCTACTGTACGATTACCATACCTCCTCCCCTCCCACTATACATACATGCTGTACACATCCCACCCCGCTGTCAGAAAGGCTTTCAGTGAGGAACCAGGTCCATCCTGGAAGCTTTCTATGCGCACATATACTGTAGCGAAACGCGTAAAACACCCATATATCTTAAATCTGGTTCCGGTCCACTACATTCAGACAGACTTTTGAACAGACAAATTTTGCCACCAGTATTATTATTATCCCTGAACATGAACAGAAAGAAAGTTACACCAGAGTAGTGTTATAGGTTCTAACACAGATGATGCCTCTGGCCTATCAGGTTCAGTGTAACTGGGATTCCTATTGGTCCATATCAGCACAGGACACAATTCTCTCAGCCTTGGCTGCCCTCAGTTCTGCACATGTCAACAGGCAAGTTCCAAATCTACAGACATGTAGAAATCCATCTCATGCAAACACACAAATATCTCAAGCAACATCTGTGAGGAAGAGTTCTCCAAAGAGATAAACTATTATTAATTCCAAAATGGCTCATTCTTTTCTTGAATAGGACATTAGGATGAAATTGTGTTCATTAAGTACATGGTCCAGCAGTAAAAATCAATAAACCCTGATAACCTAAACAACACTTCCCCTACACCTGCCACCCTCCAGTTCGTACACATCCCCTCATGTTGTAATGCACCTCTTCCTTTGTAAAACATCACACTGATATACCCAGTCAGACCCTTTGACATATTAGAAATCTGATATCATATCCCCCCTGACTCTTCTCTGCTCTGCTCTAAGCTACGCTTAGTTCATCTAGTCTTTCTTTGTATGTTTTGTGACACATGCTATGTACCAAGTGAGATTTTCTTTCTTATCTCCACCCCTGGAAGCAATGGCCACTATTATAAGACTGCTAGCCATAGGGTAATGCTGCAGCTGGAGTTGGCACTTGGTATATAACAGGCCTGGCTAACAAGTGGCTATCCAGTATGCTTTGTCAGGTATCAGCTATGCATATCCCGTTAAAGCAAGATGTAGATTTGTACCTTCACAACAGTCCAGGCCTGCACTAGTAAAATAAAAGACAGCATTGTGTCCATAAAATGATTATTTTCTCTCTCACACCACCATCCAGTGTACGGTTAATAGATTTACCTGTGCCACTCACTGTTCCATTGCTCACCAGAGAGTTGGGAGTCTGGGAATTGTGCCAATGTCCATCGTGAGTAGAGTTGGGGATACCCACAGACCTGGCAGCAGGCTGGGCAAAGATAATGCTCGGATCGTTCAAATTAACGGCGCTCTGATTAGGGGCCGAGGTGTTGCTGCTGCTGCTGCCAGATCTTGCTGGGAAGGAGACACCGCTAGAGTGAGGGGAATTCCCAGAGGAAGAGCGAATGATCTGGCCATGGATGGGCCAAGAGTTGTTGTGCATAGGGATCTGGTGAGGAAGAGGGAGTAGCCCGAGGTTGTGCAGAGCAGAGAAGTGAGTGGGAGGGGTGTGTGGAAAGTTAAACATGGGCCGCTGAACCTGGTGAGGAGTCTGCACCGGAGGGGTTTGCTGCTGGCCTAGCTTTGTCTGTTGGGGTTGCGTCTGGCCCATGGAGTTTTGAGAGAATGGTTGAGGCTGCGGTGAATAGGACGAATGATGGGATTCCGACTGCAAATAAAGAAAGTGAGAATAACTTATTTAGTGCAATGCAAAGTCTTTCACAACCAGGAGCCGCCACATAACGTGTCATAATGTGCTGATGAAACGGACGAATTACACAAATAAAATTATTAGGGACATGGGTATAACAACAAGGGGTGTGGCTGCTACAGGGCCTGAGGGAGGGGCAGTGTCAGCCACTCCCCCTGCACTGTAAGCAAGCCGTCAGAGACGGATAGTCTTAAAGCATTGCTCGGTGCTCCGTGTATGAGTGCTGAGTGATGCAGTAAAATATTGCTCGGTGCTCCGTGTATGAGTGCTGAGCGCTGCAGTAAAACATTGCTCGGTGCTCCGTGTATGAGTGGTGAGTGATGCAGTAAAGCATTGCTCGGTGCTCTGTGTATGAGTGCTGAGTGATGCAGTAAAATATTGCTCAGTGCTCCGTGTATGAGTGCTGAGTGATGCAGTAAAACATTGCTCGGTGCTCTGTGTATGAGTGCTGAGTGATGCAGTAAAATATTGCTCGGTGCTCCGTGTATGAGTGCTGAGTGATGCAGTAAAACATTGATGCCTCACTGCAGATACACTTACCGATTCTGAAGCCTGTCTGGTGCGCGTGGGCCGGTCTATCTGTTGTAGTGGGGTGAGTACGGGCTGGGGGACAATGAGGCTTAAGATCTGAGAAGCTAAAAAAAAAAAAACAGTGCATTTAAATAATATATTATGAGAATTTCTTATAGGAGATCATTTGCTTGCATTGCAATGTAATCACACATATTATTATAAATGGAACTCTCTGATCAGTCCTGGTCATGGTGCTCAGATCACAGGTTTATCCAGAAAATACACAGAAGCAGCAGACACAATATATGTGATAAGAGAAACACAATGGCTTGTTATGGGTATTATAGACAGGGTCCTGCGAGCAGACCTCCGATACTAGGACACTCCTCTTCCACTGACTTTCCGCCCTATCTTAACATTTAAGCCCACTTAATATGGGGCAGGTGTGTAAATGAGATTAGCCAAGCCCTTACTGTATGATTTAAATCCCACCCCCTCCCACTATGCCCCCCCGCCAGAAGGAAATATGGGCCTTGAGGAACCAGATCTGTGCTGGAAGTCTTCAGCGTTCATATGGGGGCGAAAAAACGGCCCCAACTACTAAATCTAGACGCGGTCCTATGTTTTCTTGTTGCTAATGTGGTCTATAGAGCGTATAAATCCATTGAAGTCAGATGTACACACACTGGATGCTTTCTCTCATAGCGACTGGACTGCCATTTATATAAAAAGGTTATGATAATCAACAGCGCTTTTCCCTGAAACCTTGAGTCCCTGGAAATTCCATACCTAGAAAACATCGTACAAAGAAGTGCTCTTACACACGACTTAATCCTCGATTATCATGCAGCACGGAAAACAAAAAACGTTATCTAAACAACATACCGCAACATTTAACACCATAAAAAGACTGGAGATATTCACCAGTAAATAAAGTCTATATTGAATACATCAGAGAGTCGGTGCATTTAGGAGTACCACAGCAGCTGTACAGAGGGTACAATCATTCATGTGACCAGTATGGTTAATCAGACGCTTGCCTTGATGCTGGGCAGGTGAGCTTAACCCAATATGGCTATATTGTGAACTAAACCTCCTTTTTATTTATGTGCTGACACATAGTGTTATTTAATGTATGTTTGGAGCGCCGGACCTCTCTTGTTCCTTGTATTTACATTGTGGTCACTTTGGTCCTTGGCTGCACCCCTATATTTATATATACACTTGCACATATTTAATTTGTTGGATAGAAGCACAGCCATTTCTTTTGCTTCTGTTTAGTTTCATTTGGGAGTCTGACCACTCCCCAAACATGGCCGCTGCAGGCTATTCAAATGCAGGTAGTGTCTTAACAGAGACCTCCTGTGTACACATATAGCAAATGGATAGGGACTCACCTACAGGAGGTGCCTTGATGCTGGGCAGGTGAGCTTAACCCAATATAGCTATATTGTGACCTAACCCTCCTTTTTATTTATGTGCAGACACATAGTGTTATTTAATGTATGTTTGGAGCGCCGGACCTCTTTTGTTCCTTGTATTTACATAGTGGTCACTTTGGTCCTTGGCTGCACCCCTATATTTATATATACACTTGCACATATTTAATTTAGTGGATAGAAGCGCAGCCATTTCTTTTGCTACTGGTTAATCAGATTACCTAGAATACTGTTGTTCTTCTGTCGGGCTGTGTTGTTCTCAGGGCAGTCTCTTCGTACATGCCCCACGTCCCCGCAGGTAAAGCACCTCTTCTCCCTGAGCTCCCGCTCATCCTCCTTAATGTCTTTGTCATCATCTTTCTCATTCTCTTTCTTCTTGATCCTAGGAAAGGGAAATCAGTTACTTGTAGCACAGTAATCACATCCTCTCTCTCCATTTCCACTTACCAGAAATACAAAAAATAAAAAAAGAAGAAAGAATACATAACGAAAGCATAGATAAACAACTGAGTCATGCGAGACACATGCCTTATGTTTAAATACATCATTAACATTTCGGCAAAATGTTAGTTACAAGTATAGCCTGTTTTTGTTTTTGCTTTATTTAGGAGCATCTGGCACTGCAATGACTCAAAATGTCATTAAGTGAGAAATGACTCCTGGCGATTATGGTCCAGATTACAGTGACGTAGTTTTTCGTCTTACATACGTTGTTTAAGACTTTAGCTGCTTAGCATGCATAGTAGCTTATTTGCGCTTACGCAATCTACGTAAAGAAATGGTACATGGATCGTGTATATAATCTATTATGCATGCGTAGTAGCTCCATTCTTAATGCAACGTACGTAAAACTATGTAACCTACGTTACTACTGGCCAATAGAGCTGTGGCTGGGTAGATAAGACCCCAAGGCTTGTAAGAATTACAGGTTATGGTGCCCTTTTTTGTAGGTCTTCTCTAGGTTTTTGGTCGTGTCACTGCATTTGGTGCCCCAAGTTTTACTAGGGGGGAGGGGGGGGGGACTGTTAGTTTGATTTCTCTACCCAGTAGGAGAGAGCCCTGAAAGAAGCCGGACAACAGCAGATGTTAGGGATGCAAAGTATCTTCTTAGAGCTGAAACTGAGCTGTGCTGACCGCAGTCCAGTCACTGTACCAACACACTCTGTACTGACCCTATGCCAACAGTGAAGAACTTCATATAATATCACTCCGTTATGTAGAATGCCATAATAACGTTCTCACCTCCTACGTTTAGGACAGTCCTTCATATAATGCCCAATTTTACCACACACTCGACAGCATCTGTCATTAGGAGCCAGCTCCCCATCTGTTAGAACTTTAGAGTCAAAAAAATATTCCTGTGCATAACGTAACGAGAGAACAACAAGAGAGAGAGAAGAGCTTCATTAAACGGAACACGCACTAAAGGACGTCATTGGCTAAGCTAGGGCACAGTTTGTTCCAGAATGTAAAATGTCAGTATGTATTATCTATCCTAATGGGAATGACACAGCATCTGTATAATTATTTCCAAAACTGATGGAAGAATGTTTGGCCTGTTTTGTCAACGTTCTCACACATCGGCCCAGCATACACACCATACATGTATTATTATTATTATTAACGTTTATTTAAAAAGGCGCCACATGGTATCTACAAGTGCCGTACAAAGGCAATAGGAATGCCAATAGTTACATATACAACACAATTAACAGACAGGGTACCTGGTCAAATCAGTCAAGTATTGGCCCGATAATTGTATAACGAAAACACTTGCTTAGAACACGGCACTGAGTCAAAAATTGGTTGTTTGAGGTTAAAGTCATTTTTTTTTTCAGGATAATCTTGTTAAAATAAGAAACAAGAGATAAATGGAAACCTTACTCCTTCGTGGCCTGGTTGTGGGTAGTAGGGGGTCCCAAACAACTTTCTTCCATTAATGAATGCCTTCATGATAAAGTTAGTCACTGAGGAAAAGAAGAAGAAGCAGCTATGTTGTAAATGAAGACCTTGGATGAAGTAGTGAACTTTCAAGTTTCTTTTTAACCCAACAACATGCCCCAAACAAACTGGTGAAGACCAAGTAAAATCAGTTGCCAACTCTCCTGGAATTTCCGGGGGACTCCCAAATCACAGGGCATTGCTCCCAGAATCCTTAGAGAGCCGGCAAATCTGCCGAATCTGTAGTACTTGATGCAAGTTATTTAATGCCAGTCATGTCCTCAAGTCCCGAGCGTTACTAAGCATGGGTGGGGCATGATGACCAAGTCCCACCCCATCCTTAGTAACTATATGAATGACAGTATTGATTAAGCATGGGCGGGACCTCAGGCATGATTTGCATAAACATGTGCTCAAGCCCCACCCCATACTGCCATCTCGTTTCTCCTGGAAGAGAGAAACAAGTCAGCAATAATGAGTAAAATGGAACAGGTCTACAAGAATGTAATACATACTTTTCCGAGAGACTCCAGCACCAAGATTATGATTGAGGTCAAATGGATCTAGAAAGATTAGAGAAAGACGATGGTAAACAATGTAATTTCTGGACATTACTCTACTTTTGTTCTTGGTAACAGACAATACTCTCAGCCACATTCACCTTCAATAGCGATGCACTTAGAAGTCCATTGCTTCTCAAATGTGGTTAGTAATTTCTTCTGCCTAATGCTGATCACATACTCTTTAAAATCAAATTCTTCTGTGTAAAATCTAAGGAACCCGAGCCACAGCTCTCCTAAGGATTCAGTATTCTTTCCCAGGGATAGAAACCGGTTTCTCTGCATACAACAAAAAAAATAAAAAATAAAATAAGACAATGACAAATCAGACCTAATATGTATTATCTTTCCTCCTATGCCTACTCACTATACAAATGCAAAGGGTAATAGTAACAGTGCTCTAGATGCCAAAACTGAACTGAACTGAAGTTAAATCAACTTTATGCTCCGAATGGTAAGTCTAAATTACACACCAACCCTTTCCCTAACCCTCCTCTTCCATTACCCTAACCTTTCCCCTGGAGCCTGACCCTAAGACTCCCCTCTTACCGACTAACCCGAAGATTCTCCTCCCTGCAGCCTAACCCTAAGACCCCCTTCCTCGCAGCCTGACCCTAAGCCTCCTATCCCTGCAGCGTGACAATAAGTCTCCTATCTCCGATCAGCATACTCACCCATTCTTTAAAAAAATATGTTTTGAAATAGAGACAGACAAAAATGAGCTTTTGTCTGTCTCTACTTCTAAAAGCCATTCCTGGCCACAGACTGACAATGCTGTGGCATGTCCCTGTGGGATGAGCTATGTTTCATTCCTCACTCTTGCTGGCTACAATAACAGGTGTGAATGTGACAAGTTACAGCCACAACTGAATACATCCCTACATCAGTACTCCTCTAGCTATAGGCTGATATATAAACTGGAACTTCTGGTGTTTTGTGGTGGCTTTAAATCTCTTAAAGTGCATGAGGATTTATCTGTGGTTTATGGCAAACCCCCTGGTAACACAAGATTTACACTATATTGTGCCAGAACTCACTGGCCCAGCTGGACCGGATCCAGTCCTCTGCTGGCACTGTGGCCCGGAGGCCCGATACCAGATCTGCGCTGCATCCGCTCCCCTTGCTTGTTTGGTAGTTACACCAGCTCATCCCTACTTTAAGATTTCTGCACCATGGGGACTGTGCAGAAATAAGGATTGTATAAAAGGGCTGAAACCAACCCTTACTGTACACTTTATATCCCACCCACAGAACAGAAGGGTTTCCGCTTCCTGCCCCAGCCCATCCTGCCACTGGATTTAGTACCAGGACAGATCCCCCTTAGCTTATAGGACATATCAACATAGAGCTAACATTTGCAAGGAGAGCACTCACCAGTTCTTCTGTGTTATCAAAGAAAAAGGCATTCCAGCCATCCACCATCCTCTGCGGAGTAACACGCCCATCATAAATCTGCAGACGTTATAGGGAAGAAAAGGAAGACAAGTTCAACATGAGATTGTCCTTAAAAAGGAGAATTATCTTGTTTTTTACCCAAATCCATGATGGACACTGGAGTGAGGAGCTGGCACCTACCTCCCAGACTCTACAACCACTACCCCCTACATCCTCTTCTGCTGCAGCCCCCCCCCCCACTTTACCTGCTGGCTCCTGCAGACACTAAAGACGCTGTAGGGGGCAGTACAGTTAACCTACGAAATCTTTACCCATGTGCATTTATGTGCTTTATAATGTACAGGGCATTAGAATTATTGCCAGCAAATGATTAAAGCATATAAAGCGAATTCAATTTGAAGGCAGAAATCAATACCTAAAATATGCACCAACTATTGTTGGTATAACTATATCCTACATTAATGCATGGAACAGCTACTAACTGCCTCCAGCTCTGTCATGTAGAAGATATATGATTAATATATATATATATATATAAGTAAAGCAGGGCCAATGTTCTGTTGTGCTTAATTAATCTGATTGCAGATTTTTGTAATGACAGTAAAATTCAGATCTCTGAGAGAGTACTAAGAATGGGGTATAGGGGGCGCTGCTGCAAGAACTGGAACTTTATAAACTACAGACTCGTTTGTATTGAATGCTACCCCTCTATACCCCCTCCAACTGTACCTGGTTATGTGGCTGAAGAGGCGGCACCTGGTTTTTGTTGGCATGCTTGTATTGCCCTGTTGTCCCTATTTATGTTTATTCTACTTAAAAAAGCATATCCCTTTCTCTCACCTCTTGTAGCACCGGTATAATGGGTGGGTTTCTCTGCTGTAGGAAATACAGGACCATGAGGATGTAAGCATAGGATGATAAACTCCCTCTTGAGGCATCTCCTATATCACAGCGCTGGCAAGAAAAATGACAAATTAAAAAATATAATCAAATCAATCAGTCATATGAAAAATAATATTACACCGGCTTTCAAACCTATTTCAGGATGTTACTGAAAATCATGTGGCACTAACCAAGTCCTAAATCTATATTAATATAATCCAATTATCAGGTGATCAGGCCAATAATCGCTGTAGTGAGTGGACAGAATAAATAAACGTACCAGAAACACTCAGGTATGATTATTTGATTTTTTTGACATGCTTAATTTATTATTGCATGCTAGTGCCCAATATTTTAAGCTGAGCCAAGCAGTTAACTGAATAGCTCCCTCTTCTGGTGGGGTCTCCCTTTTCTGCTAGGATTATTGGTTTTAGCAGGAGATGTGTATGGTGCCAATAACGGGACATGTTAGCGGCGGGAAGTTGTTCTGCCTATCGGGCCACTTCCTGCTGGGATAGATAATTGCCCCAGTGTATGACCAGCTTTACTGACTATTTATTTTCGTTAATCATGGCAATACCATACGAATGTACAAACATTTCATAATTAAACACTCTGAGTGTCAGCGAATGGTATTAAGTGAAAAACTACACTGTGTTTCAACAGTTTGTTGTACCAATAATCCAATCCTCCCCAAGCCCTAAAGAGACATTGGGCCGGATCCAGAACTACGTCCGTCTTCCATAGACGTACGTAGTTCAATAAACAGTAGCTACTGGGCATGCGTAGTAGCTATTGTACATAATCTGCGTATCGTTTCTATACGTAGATTGCGTTTATGCGGACTTATACGTAGTTCTGGATCCGGCCCATTATTCATGTCCAAGAAAAACATTTTTTGTTGTTGCCTTTTTCATGACACTAATCTCAAAGAGATCCTTCATTCACTTCACTCCTGTCATATACTTTGGTTAAAGGTGATTCATAGAAAAAAAAGCCATAAGGTCATAGCTCCGATTATGTATTAATATTCCTTAGGGGGAATTGTCACCAAACATAAGACAATATTTGTGATTATTTGTACCTTTTCTAATCTCCATCTCCCAAACACATTTAAGAAATCAACTCTTTCTTAAGGATTATTGTCTGAATTGATAACATTCTGAATTTGAGCAACCATTGAGTGTTCCAAGACAAAACATATATATAAATTTAAGTCAAGGCTTCAACTTGTATTGTTACATCTTTTACGTTTAGCAGTCTGTTGTAATATCACAATATTCATATTTCACTGAATATGATGAAGTGCACATACCCAGGTGATAAGGGGTGTAGTGAGTGAGCAAGACATTTAAAGCACCGTCAATTAACCTGCTGGCAAGTTCTGACAGAGTTAATTGATCAGCACTCTTCACGGAGAGGAGAGCGTGGAGAGAGAGGAGAGCGTGGAGAGAGAGGAGGAGAGGAGAGCGTGGAAAGAGAGGAAAAAAGGAGAGCGTGGAGAGAGAGAGGAGGAGAGAGCATGGATAGAGAGAGAGGAGGAGAGCGTGGATAGAGAGAGAGGAGGAGAGAGCGTGGAGAGAGAGAGGAGGAGAGAGCGTGGAGAGAGAGAGGAGGAGAGAGCGTGGCGAGAGAGGAGGAGAGAGCGTGGCGAGAGAGGAGGAGAGAGCGTGGCGAGAGAGGAGGAGGAGAGAGCATGGAGAGAGAGAGAGAGGAGGAGAGTGCGTGGATAGAGAGGAGGAGAGAGCGTGGAGAGAGAGAGGAGGAGAGAGCGTGGATAGAGAGGAGGAGAGTGCGTGGATAGAGAGGAGGAGAGAGCGTGGAGAGAGAGAGAGGAGGAGAGAGCGTGGATAGAGAGGAGGAGGGAGTGTGGATAGAGAGGAGGAGGGAGTGTGGATAGAGAGGAGGAGAGAGCGTGGAGAGAGCAAGGAGAGAGCGGGCAGGAGCAGGACCTTATTTAAAATAGTAAAAAAATTAAAATAAGGAATTAAAATATCATATTTTTTTTACTATACTCTGTTTAAAGGTTTCAGCATTGATCTAGCCCACAATGTGGTGTTTGCTGTATCACAGGTAAATCTGTCATTGTTGCAGTAGTTAGTTACCAGAAAGTACGACAAGTACAGCCAAGGTGAATGAACGGCTCCAGATGTCAGTTTGCTAACAATATAGATTACCTTGGCAAAGAACTTGACTGTGTATCCCAGATATTTAACTCTTGGATCGATGGCTGCATATGTAGCCAGCATCCTCGTGTTGTGCTGGGCCTGAAAATTGAAAAGAGATGTTTGTGGCACAGTGGAACAATGGATGGGTAATATCTATTACATACATAAGATACTGTCCGTTCCCAAGATCCAGTAATTCTGGAGGGGAAAAAACGAAACCTTTTTAATAGATTAACATTTGTACACCGTCAGCACACATTAGGCCAGAAGAATGCTTTCGGGATTACAGATACAGTCGCGTATAATGTTTACATATGCTAAGGACACCTGCTCGCCACCACTGAATTTGAGGGACACGCACTCTGCACTCTACTGTGATGTCTGATTGGCACTTCGAGGGTCGTGGCTGCGGTTAGGGTTAGGCTGCAGTTAAGTTAGAGTGACGGTTAGGCTGTGCTTGAGGCGTCAGCAACACTAAGGTTGTTAAAATAATACTATTGGACCTTAGTGTTGTCAGGAAAAGAACCCTGTTGCATTTACTAGTACTGACATGCATACACTGTTGGACTCATGTTGTGGAGTGTATGAAAATCACTCAAATGATATTATAACTGGCATAACACCCCCGCAAAATGCTAGAATCAGAAAACACCAGCATGTGCTTTCCCAGTGTGGACATGGATCATCTGAATACAGTTTCATAACGAGAGTGTTTACGCCAGAAGGGCGAGGTGTGAACAACGATTCCGCTATATGAGAGGGGGGAAGTATTTAAATAGCACTGTGCTAAGCACCCTCCACAGGATCCAGACTTCCGAGCCACCCCCATTTTACTTCCAAGAGTAAGGTAGAGGTCTGCTTTCAGAATTTCTTGTTAAGCAAGTGGAGAGACCTACAAGGATGTCTGGATACAGCTGCGATCCGGCATTGCATTCCCGCAGCCCATGCGCACAGGGCTCCGTCGTAGTGGAATTAGAAGTCTGGATTTTCCTTGTTAATCCCATAAATTGAGCATTCAGGAGGAGTTTCTCTGACACATACCAGGGTGTTGTACAAGCTGATGTCACCTTCCACTCCACTCTCTCTGTGCTCGAACTTCACAATGGGAACCTTAGCTGTCGTTATTGGCAAAATATTCCTTAATCCTAAACATGCACAAATTACATTGTGTTACCTAATGTCAAAGAACAATGTATGTAATATAATCAACATATACACGCATAGATATATTTACCTGGATGCCTTTTAAGAACCTTTGCCAGGCCTTCAATAATTTCTTTGCAGTTTAGTTTCTAATGAAGGTCATAATGAAATACAGATGATTAGGTATTATTTTCATATTTTCCTGGAATATATTTGAATAAAGTGTATACCAATTTTTTACTTGCACCAAATAACTTACCTCTGCATTCTCATGTCCTTCCAAGGTCATGCAGATGTCAAGGTCACTGTCTCGAAACCCAAATCCATTCTTAGATGATCCAAACAAGCAGAGCCTGGCATTACCTAATCGGAAAATCCAAATCACAAGTCAGCCTCAGTTTTGTTTATGGTGTGATATGCCCCAGCTTCAACGCAGATCCATGACCTCTTATATTAGGCAGGTTACTCTGCCTGTGGCTTTACCCTACCCTTTTTTGTTCTATTTTTTTTTGCTTGGATTGATCTAGATTAAGACAAACCATGTTGCAATGGAAGGCTAAAAATTCATTTATTTCCTGTATGCAGGGTAAATACTGACTCATTTTGCTAACTAGACAAATGTTGAACAGCTTTATTGTAAACTTTTATTTAAAGATCAACATCACCCCTCAGCTCATTCTGTTTGCACATTTTTATTCCTCCTGCATTATAAAATGATTTTGTCCGGTTCATTTATCCTTTTTTTTGGATTTGTCCCATTGTGCATTTAGACTCCAAGTACTGGGTACCGATGCTATACAGCTAAGAGCACAGTATTGTAATCCATCCAATCTACTTCAATAGAGCGCTAAGTATAAATAGCAACCACAAAATGTATTTTCAGAGGCCGTTACTTCTATTACACTCACCGTTGAATTCTTTTCGGATAAATCTCTCAAGGTAAATAAGTATTTGCTCTCGATTGTGCTGTTCAGAAGCGTTAGGAGATAACTCATCTGACAAAAAAAAACAAAAAAAAAACCCTTTTGTCTTCGGCAAACAATTCCAAATGGGTTATAACAAACGACTTGACGGACAATATACTATTTATTGAGATTCTGTCACATTGATCATTTCAAAACGAGTAAAATGTTACATTTATGAAAGGTGCATTTGTGCTGTGTTTTCCATAACTCCATTAGCTAAATTGTGATAATGAACATTAGATCAGCTATTGTAACAAATTCTTTCAAAGCATACTATATTAATGTTTAACCAAGAAATGCTCTTTACTAACAAATGCCAACAATATCTCCCTTATATTTTTATTAATGAAAATTAAAAATTGTACTTGCCAATTCTCCTGGAATCTCAGGGAGACTCCGAAATTTCATTTATATTTAAGTTCAATGCTGCAAACTGTGTAACCAATCCCCATCGAGAGACCGGCCAATTAACAATGATGTTAGCTCCAGTGACGCTAAGCAGGGGACAGGGATTGATTACACAGTTCACTGTAATAAATAGAAAGATGGTAAGTAGCCATAATATGCATGAACATTACAGGTTATTCGTAGACGGTGATGAAAAGTATGGATTAGTAGCCTACCATAGCACTTCTTGCAAACTCTATCCAGTATATCCCGAAATCTGGCATTCATAGGGGGCAGAGGCTTCAGGTCAATCTTCTTAAAATCTTCCGGACAGTCATCTTTGGAGTGCCCATCACGCTTGCAGATACTGCAGACTATGGTGGGAGGCTATAGCAAGAGGCATGTGTCCGTTAGAACTAGTGTGCTATGAGAAGATATGCAAAATGTTTGGTTTTTACCTTTATAACCTACAACTCAAAATACATAGAGAACATTGTGAGTGTGTGCTGAAGAGGCAGCAGTATCCACAGCAGCAATCGAGCTAACAATGTGTGGGAACGGTAACAGGAAAGACTTAGGAGATGCAGAGAGAAAGCCTTTACCACATACAGGCCACCTTCATTCAGCACAATAGGGGCCATATTCACTAAGCTGCGGGTTTGAAAAAGTGGAGGGAGATGTTGCCCATAGCAACCAATCATATTTTAGATGACATTCTCTAGTATGTAAAAAGAAAGTGAGAGCTAAAATCTGACTGGTTGCTATAGACATCTCCACTTTTCCAAACCTGCAGCTTAGTAAATCTGGCCCTAGGTGTCCTGGAACTACATCTAAAGTCCTACCAGCTATACCTATAGTGGGTGTTGTAGTGTCACAATCATTTCAACACACTGCTCCGTCATATTATACAATTATCCCGGGAAAAGGTTAGAGAGCAAACGTTTCCCCTATTGGAACCCACCATACATCCCCACCATGTAATAATGGAAGAACAAGGGGGGGAAAAAAAACACATAAACCCATAATCATCACAGAATCAGCTATTACACATGGAGGACCCATACTCCTGCAACATGCTTGGTTTCCACTTAAAAGGAGCATTTTGAAAAATACAAAAAGTAACAGAAATAAGATATAAAGCAAACATATATTGTTATTTGAGGGAGGCAGAAAATCCTCCATTATCAATACCATGGTAACTTTTTGGATTTCACAGAACTTTGTGAAAGTTTTTTACATCCTATTTAAAACTAGCAATAATGGACAATAAAAATCAGGCCATAGGAAAGGCTTGTCTTATTTGTCAGAAGCCCCCTGCTATTCATGTAAGCGTCTAGCGCTGCACTGGAAGAATCAGCTGCTAACAGATTTCAAACAATAGGAAAGTGGCCAGCGTCACCTGACTCCAAATATACGCCAATAACCTTGTCTATTGGCAAAGCCTGTGGGGAAAATCTGCTTATTGTTCACTTCTGTATTTATCTTGTCCCAAAGCCTAGTTTTATTAACGAAGGTTAAAAAGACCCAATAAAAGACGAATACATTTTATAAGGGTCCAGTGGATCCCGTCCTACTACATTTTGTGCCATGAGATTGTAGCTATGTACTTTTCTTTATGGCACTGCTTGGAAAAATGTTCACATGTTGTAGCCATGGGGGTTTAAAACAAGCAAAATAGCACAGATTAAAGAATCTCACAGGCTGAATGTCAGGCACTGTATACTGTATACTTCATTTATAGTACTAACGTGATGTAAACAGCCCCAGTAGGCAATAGCCCTTCCATTCTGCATGATAAATAAAGCGACTTTTTCGTCCCATGGATATCTGTTGTGTCTTCATACAAATACTTCATTTTTTTCTACTATATACACATATTTAAACAGGCCGCAGGCTGTCCACTCATGGGGAGGTGTCTCTGAGCAGTGCTATTCATACTAGCAGCAAACAAATAATTAGGTGCTAGTTCAGGTGGTGGATAAAATGTAACATATACTTCAGCTTCTAAAAGGGACAGAGAGAGAATATCCCTCAAAGCACTTAAAACAAAGCGAGCAGTGAGCACTTCATTTCACATACTCTTAACACACACAAAATAAAAAATATATAATAGCAGCAATTCATGCAGATAAAAGTTTGCTGTCCAAAGAAAGATTACAAATGTCACATTTAGCTCAGTATAGCATCCTCACTGCATCCTACATCTATCCCTTCTTCACCTTCCTTCCCCCTCTCCCCCACTCACACCAGCAGTCCACTTCCTTCCCCCTCCTTATGTTTTATGTAAGTTCATCCCTCCCACTTAGTGTGCGAGCAGGGCCCTCCATCCTAGTGTTGTTCCCTCAGCCACCACTCCCCCCCTCACTTCATACCCTCTTGTCCCCCTCTGCTATCCTTTTACCCCACCTGGTGGCTCCCTCTCAACCTCTCACTGCGCTCTATCCTCTCCTCTCTGCCAAGCTTGACACCTTGCATTTTGCATTGCTTTCTCGGCTTGCTTCACTTTATTGTATTTTTGTGATATTTTTATATTTAGATTGTATTTTATTATGTACTATGCTGTCCATCCCGGCCCTATAGGTCTGTACTGAATATTATTATGTACTATGCTGTCCATCCCGGCCCTATAGGTCTGTACTGTATATTATTATGTACTATGCTGTCCATCCCTGTCCTGTAGGTCTGTACTGTATTTTGATTTATTTTGTATGGTGCTGCGGACACCTTGTGTTGCCTTATAAATAAACGATGATAATAATAATAAAAATATTGCCAATATTAATGTCTCCCAAAACACAGTGTTCTGTGAGACACTACTATCGCTCTATACTGAGCTGGATGTGATGTCTGTAATCTTTCTATGGACAACAATCCACTAATATCATGTCTGAATCATCCAATCCAGCCGGAATATAATACACTGCCATGCACTTTGCTATATAAATAACCCACTTTCAGTCTACCTGATCACTAGCGGAGAGTGGCCACCAAGGGTTGAGTACTTTTATCTGCATGACTTGTTGCCATTATATATTTTTTATTATTGCTGTATGTGTTAAAAGTATGAAATGTTTTAATAAATGAAATCGAATATACTTTAAGCACTAACTGCTCGCTTTGTTTGCTATTCATACTGCTCTGCCGAAGTGAAAGTGAAACTATAAAAACAAAGTAAAAATTTTAAAAAGTAAGAATAAAAGAAAAACACGCCAGAAAGATGCCAGACTCCACAGGACACTTAAAATAAACCTGTATACTTCCCTTAAGTGAGTGACGTAGCAGGGGTGTAACATGCAAGTTAACACACCTACTATACACCAGTGTCTGCAGTGTCTCCCATTAGGATGCCAGAGAAACAAACACTATGGGATGACTGGATTCCTCACAGCACCTTAACAGTCAAACATCTGCAAACCGCAGAGCCTAGTTGCTGCAGTCCATTTGTTACACAATTAGCCAAATACATAACAAGCTCAATTAATTTAAACCCAAGGTGATCCATGGCAAAGAAATGAGCCGCAGCCACCAATCTTATGACCCAGTTACCACGGAGAAGATATTGGGCCCCCGGCTTCTGTGTCTCTTACCTTCCCAGAAGTCAATATAAGCTTGTCAAAGATATAATGAAAATCATCCTCCGAGAGGTTTCCTTCATTCGTACAGGTTTCATGATGGAGCGAGGTAGGAGAAGAGCATATGTCCGAGCATATTTCATCCAGAGAAGTCTCTGCTTCCAATACATGCCTTCCTTCAGTAGTATCATGCAAATCCTTAACCGCTTTGGGGTCATTTGCATTACAGTTGTTACTGCTTTGACTCCCAAAGAGCTCAGAAGTCTGGTTTGTCTCTGACAAAAGATTAGTATCCAAATCACATGGATCTTGAGAAGAGGTAACACAAGCTGGCTTATCCCCATCCACAAGCAGTCTCTGCAGGGAGTCAGTGACCTCCGTTTCAGAGAGACACTTTGGATCATTGCACTGGACTGTCCCAAAGTCTGAAATGTCATTTCCTTCTTCTCCCCCTTCCTTGTCTTTGCCCGCTTCCCCTTCTCGGAGGCTGCCATTCGCTATCTGATCTTCTGGCTCTGATACCTTGTGATTACCGTCCTCCTCACTCTTCAAACTGTCAGCTTTGGCTTTGTAGCTGTCTTTGCTTTGTGGACATGCAAAATATCTGTAGGCTGCACG